>PPHD01008242.1:0-10944 GCA_002909625.1 Bambusicola thoracicus | reverse complement strand
CCATTATTGTGACCTTCCTCAAGATGCATTTATGGTCGATCCGCATCAAGGGAAGAAGTGTTGACTTTATCCATCTGGGTCACCAGGCAGACATGCCAACCCCGTGCCCTGGAGCCGCAGCAGTGCCTTTGTGGAGTGGGTGTTGGGTTAGGGCCATGCGCCCCTGGGCTTCAGCAGAGGTTTGTACAGAGGGCTACCAGGGGGTGGTTCTGTAGTAACCTTACTTGGAGTTGTACTGTCCCTGGGGGTTGTACTCAGTAAGTAACACTTGTGGGGAAATCACATTTGCTTTCTAGGACGTTTGTCTATTTTCATTCTTCTCCTCCTGCTTTCCCTTCCTTTCTTTTCAGCTTTGTTTATCCTTTCTATCTCTCAAATTTCCTTCCATAGATTTTTTTTTTGCCTGTGTGATAGGTGCTAAAGGGCTGATTGATAGAGAACGAAGACTCAAAGTTTTAAAACTCTTCCTGTTCCGTTTCTGAATGGGAATGAAATGGCCGTGATGTGGACAGTGTTTGGAGATAAAGAGCTTGTGTGATGCTCTTGGGTACCTGAGGAGTTCATGTGACTGGGTCAGTGTTCAGCAGGATCTGGGGAGGTAAAAAGCCATCACTAATCATCCCATGCGCATTGCTTACAGTGAGAACCACTGATGTCCCCTGGCCTTCCCTTCCCCATTCTTCCACTCCCTCACTGTTCTGGCTCCTGCTCTCCTCGCCCTTTGCCGAGATGTTTCAACGCTCTCAGCTGAGAGCAAAACTAGCCTGACGATAAAAAAGCAAGCCTTTTTTCTCTTTTTTTTCTCCTTTTTTTTTCTGGGATACGTGCTGAAAGGTCTCTCGGAGGGTGAAGGCAGCGAGTGCCTGGAGGCTGGGACCTTGGTGCCAGGAGACTGGGGAGGGTGTGCTCTGCTCCCCCTTGGCCAGCTGTGAGCTGGTCTGAGAGGAATGGTGTGGGCTCCTGTGTCCCCATCAGGGACGGCATGGGGTGGGTGGTGGCTCCAGGTTGAGCTGTTGTCTCTGCAGATGGGAGCTAGGAGCGTTTTTGCTATTTACGGAAGGGATTAGGATTGCGTGGAGAGCAAACAACCGTAGCTGGGAGCACAGCGGTTGTCACAAACACCTTAATTGCCTCCAGCTAGATGGGAGGCAGCTCCTCCCAGGCTTAATAACACAGGCATGGTGAAGGCGAACCTGTCAACAGTGGGCTGGCCCCCCCCTGTGCTTCATCCATCGCAGTGCTTGGGGGTTTCCAGAGCTGAGCAGTACTTCGGAGAGGTTACGTGATGTGTATGCGTTGCGCCTTCCTCTGAAGCTCATGGCTCTTCATAAGGCAGCCGACAACGCGGAGCTTATGGCACTTCACATGGAGTTGTCCATGCAGAAATTACGCCAGGTCAGTTTTTACCAGAATTGCCATTTTAATCTGTTACGCTTTGCTCTCTACGCAAATACCGGCATACCAATACAGAAGGGATCCGCGGCCGCCTCACTCGGGGGCTCCTTTCACATCCCTCTAATTACGCTCGTTTCTCCAGCGCACGAAACAAAACCAGCCCCTCGCAAAATAAACCCATCTTTGTTAGCTGACAGCTTTATGGAAGTGGGAGGCCTTTGTGCGTGTTGGCGTGCTCGCGCTCGGTGCCGTGATCTTGGATCACCACCTGCTGTCTGCTGAAAGAATTCATCCGAAATCGCGTTTGCGGAACCACGTTGTGCTGGTTGAGGCGCCCCTGGCTTCCTCCCCTCTGCGAGGTACCCCTACGCCTGTTTGCGTCCCGCCCGGCTGCTTAGCTTGGAGCCGCAGAGCTCCTTCATTAAGGTATGTGTGCATCAGCTCTTAAAAACGTGTCCCTGTTTAGGATTTTTCGCTGGCTTAGCTGAATTGTTTTTTTTTTCAAACAAAGCGTGGGATGAGCTGTAGGTGAAACCACAGCCCAAAGAAGGGAAGCTGACACCTCGAGGCATGGCTATGGCTCTGCGGGTTTGGGAACCCGGGCTGGTGTCCCGCTGGTGCCCTGGGCAGGGTGTGCTGGTGAGACCCATGTCAGAGCCCTGCGGGAGGGCAGCTGCTCTGAATCCCTGCCTGCTGTGTGAGTGCTTCCTGTGGGAGTCAGGGAGCTGAGTGAGTATACAGCAAAGGGGTTTCTGGTTTTCTTTGAACTGTAAGTTACCGTGTCGTACTGAGGCTTTTTCCCTTTCTGAGGGGTGTATGTTTGGTTAATTGTTCTGAGTTACGGTTGTGTTGAATAGCCTATCCCTGCTTGATGGGCATGGGATGGCAGCTAGGTCGACACGTGTTGGTGCAAACTCATATCTGCTAACCTGGAGCTGCTAAAATTGTTCCTGCAGCCGGATATCCCTCAGGCTTCCTTCCTGGAGACCACCATCCATCTCGTGTTGTGGCTGCGAGAAGAGTCTGTCCGAGCCTGGACGTTAATTAGGTTCATTTTATGCTATCGCACAAGTTGATCACAGCAGTAATTAGTAGGAACTGCAGCTGAGCTTTCTTTGTCCCGCGATGGCATCTGCGCCTGCATTTGGGGATGGTGACTACTCTTTGACATATTCGTCTCAGTCTGTCGATGTTGAGTCATGATGCTGAGAGGTTCACGAGCTAAATCAGGCAGTGCTGGTAGTGCAGGGAGGCACGTTGTTGAGACAGGATAGACAAAATACTTCCAGCTCGGCTCTCTCGGTTGCGTCTCCCTCCCGCGTGCCTTCGCTGAGGGTTTTCTCGAAGCCCTTCTTACCTCCTGGGATGTGGGAAAATCAGTGCTGCTGACTGCAGGACCTTCTGCCAAGGGTTGGAGGTAGGGAGGGGAGTTCGGCTTCTGTGTTGGGATATAAATGGGGTTTTTTGTGCTCGTTCGTGGAAATACGAAGTGTTGGGTGAATGCTGAAATCGGGCAGAGCGGCAGAAGAGGAGGATATCAGTGCACCGCGAGACCTGCAGGGAACACATCAGGAGTTCTGCTTGGTAGACACGAGTGGGGGCAGGAAGAGTAATTCTACAGCACTGAAGGACGTTAAAATGTTAAAAAGTAATTAGGCAGGAAGCGGGTAAATAATCACATCCAGAGGAAAGCTGATTTCAGATACAGGTACTCCTTGGGATGGTGAGAGCTGGACAAGCGTAATAGCAATGGATTTGCAGATAACCTGGGACGTGATTTCTGCGTTTTAGCATCTTTAATATTGTTGTAAATGTGAGATTAGGGGGAAAAAAAGATCCCTGAAGTTAGAATGGTATTAAAACACCGCACTGTGCACTAAAAATCCCTCATTTAACAATCTGAGGAAGGTCAGAGAGAAGTAATAAATAAAGTTGTCAGGCTGTTTTGGCTTGTGAGATGTGATTAAGCTTAAAATAAATGTGTTATCAAAACACCACAAGAAATAGGGGAGAGAGAGAGAGATAGCATTTTTCATCCTTCAAACACTTGTAGATAATTGAAGAAGGGAGAGGAAACATTTAAAAGGCTGAAAAGCGTTTAAGCTAGAAGGGGAGCAGCGTTAACTGAGGGAGGGGGGAATGCTGAAAACACGACGATACGAGGTTTGTGGGCTGGCACTTTAAGCAGTCGAGGTGTGAGATTAAACAAAATGCTGGAGGACGTCCTTTAGGGAGCAACCCCACACTGTTGAGAAGGTGGCACAGTGGGTTTTGTTGGTGGCTAATGAGCATTCTCTTCCTCCTATCAGAGATACCGTGGGCTTGTCAGTCTGGTTTGTTCTAAGAAGACTGGAAATAGTTTCTGCTGTGGCATCTTCCTGGGGGTTTGTTGTACTGGAATGGGCTGCCCAGGGAGGTGGTGGAGTCACCGAGCCTGGAGGTGTTCAAGGAATGTTTGGACGTTGTGTTGAGGGACATGGTTTAGTGAGAACTATTGGTGATGGCTGGATGGTTGGACTGGGTGATCCTGTGGGTCTTTTCCAACCTTAGCAATTCTGATCCTATGATCAAAATGAAAGAAACAGGCGGACCTGAGTCGTATGGAAACATGTTAGAGATTGGGTATAGCTAAGTGCAGGTAAGGCCCTGCAGATTTCAGGCATGGCTGAGGCTGCCCGCAGCTCCCCACTGCTGGGACTGGGCAGGTGGCAGAGTAAGCACAAATGAAGCGGGATCAGCCCTAATTTGGGGAGCAAACCCAACTCTTCCAGGAAACGTGGCCCTGGGCGGGCAGGCCGGGCACTGGGCAGGCACCTGAAGGAGCAGTGAGGTTGTGGTTGTAATCCAGGCAGTGAAAGGGAGCAGGAGGTCTGTGTGCTCCCTGCTGAAGACTGCTCAGTAATTTCCCCTCTGCCTCTCCTGTCTGTAGGACAAGCTCCCTCTCCCTTTTCCTCCCTTGATTTAAGCATGCTGGTGTACCTCTGGGCTTTGTGGGGGAGGACCAGGGGCTGGAACAGCAGCCAAAATTTAAAATCAGGATTAGTCTGTTGACACGCACATAAATCAAACAGCCGTGCTCTCATAAATCTTCTCCGTGGGTTTTGCTGCTGTGGCAGTAGGAGCAGTGCAGCAGGCTGGGCTTCCCAGGGCTGGGTTTCGGTGTTGAGGCACTTGTCCTTCACCTGGGCTGGCTCGTGAAGGTCACCCCAGCTCCCTCCTGTCCCCTTCGCGACAGCCCTGCAGTGCTGCAGGCTTTGGGTTTGCTGCTGGGGTTTTTTCAGGCGTAGTAGGATGAGATGTCTTCTGGGGATGTGTTTTGCACAGTCAGCTGGCTGTTTCTGGGTTGTGCGGTCGGTGTGCTAAAAGCTGCACCTGTGCTCACTGCTCATCGCTGCCAACGCAAGGGAAGGGGCTGCTGCACAGATGTGTGCTTCTTTCTCTTGCTGTAATGCAATGGTGTGCCCTTAAACACAGCGTGCCTGGGTGCAGAGCTGTGAAGATGGGGCTGGAGGAGATGGACCTAGCGCCCTGCTCATCTGTGTGCTTGTGTTCCCAAGTTCCAAAGCCTCTCTCCCCTTTCAAAATAATGCCTTACTGCATGTGAAGCATTTTCATGAGATTTCAGGGGTGTGCAAGTTGCAAACCCCATAGATGGCTCTCCATCTGCCACCCAGAAGTGAGAAAGTTGCCCAAGTGTGATTAAAAACCAGTGTGATGACTCAGCGGAGCAAGGCTTGCCCTTCTGATAGAGAAGATAATAGCAAACTGTGGCAGCGAATAGGATATTTACATGAACCGTGTGCAATATGCATGTGATTGTGGATGATTTCTCAGGCTGATGTTTCCATCTGTCTTCCATGGTGTGCTAAAACTGCTTTTTCCTTTCTCCAGGGTAACCAGGAGCCAGCAGCAACTCCTGATGCAATGGTGCAGCCATTCACCACAATCCCATTTCCGCCACCCCCACAGAACGGGATTCCCACAGAGTATGGGGTGCCACACACTCAGGACTATGCAGGCCAGACCAGCGAGCACAATCTGACGCTCTACGGGAGCACGCAGCCACACGGCGAGCAGAGCACGACCACAGCCAGCACGCAGAACGGATCTCTCGCAGTAAGTGGGGAAAAGCACGGGGCAGCAGAACGGTGCCTCTGGAATAGGCAGCTGTGCAGGAGGTGGCTGCCTGTTGCTCAAGCGTGCAGCGAGTCATAGGTTTGGAAAGGAGAGAATGGCAAAAAGCCAGGGGCGCTGATGATTCATTGCTATGTTCTCATCTTTCCCCTTCTGCATGTTCCCCTCGTAAATAAATGCCTGCAACACTACCTGAGGTCGTGGTGCTTTTACCATGGTGGTGCTGTCCAAAGACAGTCTTTCCTAGAACCTTTAGTTACCTTGAGTTAATTGGTAGTGGTTCACATGAATGTGGCGGAGGCAAATTCTAGAATCACAGAATCACCGAGATTGGAAAAGACCCGCAGGACCACCCAGTCCAACCATTCACCCATCACCAATGGTTCTCACTAAACCATGCCCCTCAACGCAACGTCCAAAGGTTTACAGCATGAAGGATTTGAAAGAGCACGTGTGTTGTAGGTGTAATCCTGGAATACTTCTGCTTTCGGGAAGCTAACAGTAGAAAAACACTTTTCTTTGACTTTCTGAAAATGGCAGGGAGCTTCAGGGGCAAAGATAGGAGAGGACCTCTCAGCTACTGGGCGTCCATTTACCAAACAAAGATTTTCACCTCCTTACGTTTTTTGCTTTCTTCTTCCCGTGGCCTGGAATTGGCACTGGGCAACATGCTGGCAGATTATCCCGGGAAAAGCTTTATCCACCCCTTAAGCCACTTGTTAAGACTTAACTTCCTAATAAAGAGCCTTATGGTGAGAGCCTTCGGTGCTCAGGGGTGGATTTAATCTGTTAATGCTTTCAGTTTTGCTTGTAGTTGGGTGTTTGGCTCATAGAGATTATTTTCCCCCCCTGTTAGTACTGCCAACAGTACTAACTACAATTTAGTGCCAGTGATGGGAAGGGCTGATAGTGCCGGCCCGAGTGTGCATGGCTCCCAGCATGGGGCCTTGCTGCTTTCGCACTGGGCACTGGTTGACAACACCAGCTATGGCTTTGATAAGGTATTGTTGAGTTTATCCTGGGAGCTCCTCAGCTGGGAGAAGAAGACGATACGAACCCAGGAAAGCACATCAGTAGTGTGTAAAAGGAACTTCAAAGGCCTTCCTTGGCCTAAGGCGAATGCAAACGTAGACTAGAAGAGATCAGGCTGGAAATAAAACTTAAGGCTGCTGCAGGGTACAGCATGCAGAAATGCATGTTGTCATAAAGGCATGTTGTTCGAGCCTGGAGGATCCGGGCTGCCCGTCTCCAGCAGACAGCTGGGTCGATGAGAAGAGTGAAAATGGGGAGCAAACCAGAGTGGTGCCTTTTCTTCCTTTGTGCATTTGCTCTTCCCATCTTTGCCCAGAGCTTGAGAGCCTTTCTTTTTAATGGAAGCGATGCGAGCCCTGACCTTGGCTGTGGGCTCTTGCCAAACCTCCTGCTCCTCTTCCTTATTAGGAGGCGTCCCCACAGTGCTGCAGGGCCTGGCTCTGCCTCCCATCAGCCAGCACCGGCTCCACGCAGCCCGCCCTGTGCGCGCCAACCGGGGATGGGGAGGAGCAGCCTGTGTGTGTGTGGGAGGGAGCGTTGCTAGGAGACTGCAGGGAGAAGCTGGTGTTGCCAGGAGGGAGCATGACTGGGAGAGGTGATCTGGGAAACAGGCAGGGTAGTGTGCGACGCTGGTTCTTGGGAGCAGGTGGGTGCGTCTGGTGCGAGCACTTAATGCAGTTAAAGATGTGCGAGAGCTGAGTGTGTGCAGTCAGTCTCCGTGGCCAGAAAGGAGTGAGGGTGCAGCTGGGACTGCTCAAACCCAGAGCATCCCTGATATTGGCACATGGGGAGGGGGAAGGCAGCTCGGCCGCGGGCATTCCCACACTCCTTATGCATTGGGTTTTGGATCGCCTTTGTCCCTCTCTCTCTCTCTCTGTACAGGAACCCTACTGCATGAATTTATTTTCATTCCGTGGGGTGCCTTGAGATGTAATTGCTTGCAACTTTTCTCCTTCTCAGTACGTTGATTAATGATGTAGGAACTAGGGAGAGGAAGAAGGCTCAGCAGTTGCTCAAGTTAAAGCATGCTGTTAAAATACAGCAGAACAGGTTGGTTGTTTCATCTTGAACGTCTACAGCTAACGTCAAGCATCTTCCCTATCACACAGGCTGGTTATTGCTTGTTTGACATACGTGTCCAATCTATGTGGAATAGACTGCTATACTTTAAGGAGCTTTCCCTTCATTTTGTTGTCTTGCTCAAATGCCAGTGCTAACTTTAACATAGCAAAAACTCGTTGCGGGTGATATATGATCCTCCCCTCCCGTTATTGGGATTGACAAGCGCAGCTGCTGTCATCTGTGCAAAGGCGATACCCCTGACTGAATAGCTAGCGGGTTTTTTAGCCGCTGACTGCAAGCCTGTGCTCCCATGGGATAGCTCACACGTTTCCTTGGGCCAGGCAGATCAGGTCCCTTCTTGCTTTTAAGAACAAGGCTTGTAAGGCTGCCCTGTTGGCAGGATGGAGTGAGATGGCAAAAAAATGTGTGGTTTTTGGGCTTTTCAGGCTGGTAGTGTTAAGGAGAATTGCAGAAGTAACAGAATATGGGGTGACTTAAAGGTCCCTCGTGGGAAGAGGAGTATCATGTGGTTGGTATTGGCTTGTGCAGCAGTGTAGTGGGGTCTGTTTTGGGGTCCCTTACACAGTGTGGGGGCATCTTCTCGTAGGAATTTGTCAGGATCTCACGAAGAAGTTGGATTGAATGACTTGAGATTAGCCATGGGGATCTGCTGAGTTAATACGCAGTCATCTGGAAGGCTGAGGGCAAACAGCAGCTGTGAACTTAAGCAAAAGAAACCTTGGTAGTCAAAGCCCATGTCTTCCTGTGTTCTCTAGGCTGAGCAAAGCCCCCAAATGAAGGGGTTGGCTGGTTGATGTCATCAGCAGAGGGTGAGCTTGGTTCTGGAGGCCTGAGTGTAGCGGAAAGCATTCAGAGCTCTCGGAGCAGGGGCACGGAAAAGGAATTGACACAATAGGTGGTGTAATACAAACAACTTAATACTTTGAAACCTTTTTATTTTAGGATCAGGCCTCATCCGCGGGGCTTTGTTTCTTGTCTGGCATGTGGATCTCCTGGTCATCATCTCCGAGCATCTGTCCTTTCTCTTGATACTGTCCCAAAGCACAGCTGAAAGACCTGCCTTAAAAATAGCCCGAGGTAGCGGACCATATTTGGCCTACTTGCTCTGCCTGTTACAGCCTGTCTCTTAAACTGTTGACGCTCTGCATTTCACTTTTTATAGTGCTGGGCTGCCTGGCTTCTTCCCCTTCCCCTTTCTTGGTTTACACGAGTTCTCCCTGCTGGAGACACCCAGCGCAGAGAGCCCCAGGGAGTGATGCTAACGAGGCCGTGGCTCCTCTGGCAGCTGAGCTGATCTAAAGATTCGCCGCTGTCAGAAAGGAGAGATCTGGCTCCCAGCACAAATTCCCACTCCTATTTACCGGCTCTGGCATTCCTCACGTGAGCCACTTGAATTCACTGACCTGGCAGAAAGCTGTCCAATTCTTTCGCTGGGTTAATGAATTAGAGGGGCTCTTGGAGGAATCCAACACATGCTGTTGTCGCAAGGTAGGCGCATGGAGAGCGTGGCCAGGAGCCGAGAGCAGTTGTCAGCTCACTGCATCTCCCGGTGCTCTGCCCGCAGAGGGAAGATTAATCATCGCTGAGCTACAAAAGCTTGCTTGATAGTAAATGCATTGCACTTAATACTGTGAGCTGATTATTCAGCTCGTTTCTCTTGTTAATGTCAGAGGGAAGAATTTGTGTGTCTATATAAATTACAGAATGCAGCTGGAGCTATGGAAGTCGAGGAGTAAGTTTATGCAAATGACTTTGCACGAAAATGGCAGGTGCTGTCGCCTCGGCGCTGCGTTGTCGTGAACCAATATAAAGCATTATTTAATTACAGAGCAGCGTGTCTCTCGGCTTTTCAGCTTGCCATGCTGAAGCATATTTAACTCATCTGCCGTGCCATAAAGGGGTATAGTCTTCCAGGTTTTGTGAAGACACATCTGTGGTGGGGGACCCCTGCGTACCGCGTTTGGAAGCAAGATGGGAAGCTGCTGGGTCAGCTGGCTGAGGCCCAGGCATCCACCATAGGTTGAGAAGGAAGGGAGCCAGCAGCATTATGGTGATTCTTCAGCTTATTTTTATAATGCATGAGTTTTTACGCTGTCTGATAGTGATAGGACAAGGTGAGGAGATTTAGGTTAGATGTTAGGAGGAAATCTTTCACTCAGAGGGCAGTGAGGCGCTGGCGCAGCTGCCCAGAGAAGCTGTGACGCCCCATCCCTGGAGGTTCAAGGCCAGGTTGGATGGGGCTGTGGGCAGCCTGAGCTGGTGGGTGGCAGCCCTGCCCACAGCAGGGAGTAATGGGACTGGGTGGGCTTTGAGGTCCCTTTCAACCCAACCATTCTATGATGATGCTATAAGGATGACTTTCCCTGGGGTATTTTTTTTACCTAGCCTGAGATAGAGGAAAAATTTCCTCTGTAATTATTTTTCATCACTCCGGTAATTAAAGCGTTTGCTCTTGTTAAGGTATTTCAGGTGAGAGATATGCTTAATGAGGATCCTCGGTTCTCTTTTGATACTGCTGAGCAGGTAGATGAGAGGAAAAGTGGGCCCCCAGTAAGTATGTAGCTGCTGGTTGTTCAGACACCACAGATTGGAAATCGCTGTCTGGAGGTAGCAAACTCTGACATTTAACATCAGAAATTTGCTTTGAGTATGAGGCAGATTACTTTGGTTGTCAGCACTTCCAGACTTGCTTCTAGTGAAGCAGATTTAAAAAGGGTTTCAAAGGAGAAGTAGAGAATAAATCAGAAAATATCCTTACGTGAGCGTATACAGCCGTGGTAGTGCTGTGTATCTCTCAAAGGTTAGAGGAGATCTAGAAGCAGTGCAGAGAAGGATAATGGCGATGATGAAAAGGGTGTAGCAGGTTCTTTACGAGAAGAAATGAAATCTTCACTTAGGAAAAGAGCTGACAGACAAATGAAGGGATGTGACGTGCATAGAATACTGAGTAGTATTGAGAACTCTCCCGCTTTTTTCCCTTACTAGGATACGTGCAGGAAATAACCCTGCGGTGTGCATATTTAAAAAGACAAAGCAACAACAAAACTCACAACTTTGCTTCATGGTTTTGCCCATGTAATGAAGAATTTAACTGTGGAACTCTTGTTCATAGAATCATAGAATTGCTGAGGTTGGAAAAGACCTTAAAGATCATCGTGTCCAACGTTGACCTAACCATACTGCCCTAACTCTAACAGCCCTCTGCTAAATCATGTCCCTGAGCACCACATCCAAATGGTTTTTAAACACATCCAGGGACAGTGACTCAAC
Organism: Bambusicola thoracicus; assembly: GCA_002909625.1. Classification (NCBI taxonomy): domain Eukaryota; kingdom Metazoa; phylum Chordata; class Aves; order Galliformes; family Phasianidae; genus Bambusicola; species Bambusicola thoracicus. Next base: position 30 of record PPHD01008242.1, on the reverse strand, counting down.
CACCTCCCTGGGGAGCCTATTCCAGTGCTT
>PPHD01008241.1:0-22002 GCA_002909625.1 Bambusicola thoracicus | reverse complement strand
AAGGGAACAAAATTCACCAAAAATCAAAATAAAGATGCTTCTCTCTTCAAAAGTTAGTTCAGATCTGTAAATATTAGAAACATTTAAACATTTGATGAAAACTTGGAGAATTTTATATTGAAATACATTAAAAAGCAGAAGAGGAGACACTTCTCAGCCTGTCCTGGTCTCTTATTCCCTTGTCTGCATCCAACCCATTTTACACTGTTGAAGATAGAGTTAAACTGGTATCAGCGATACAGTAAACTGAAAGCTAAATGAGATTATGCCAGTCAATCATGCCATCAGAGCTAAAACACTTTCAGAAGAGCAAGAGGAAGGACTAGAAAGACCTTTGTAATGTGCAGAACTATATCAGTGCTTTTATGGCCTGCTGACTGGAAATCCTACACATGTTTCATTTGATAAGGCAATCACAAGGCTTTCTTTCTCATCTGAATAAGAACATTTAATCTTCATAGCATTAAGTCCCGTGTGCTAAATTAAATTTCCTGCCAGCTCAGCAAACAGTTTTGATACTTTGAACTGCATTGTGCATGCTTTCCTTTCATCACAGGATGCATTCTGTCTCAATGTCAGCAGCCAAGAGGAGAAGCACTGCTTCGGCCAGAGAGCTGCTTTTGCTTAAGCACAAGTATCAATGCAGAGCAGTTACTGAGAAGCGGCATTCAAAACAGCCATGAAGCAGCAGGCAGTTTTGTGTGTTTCAGATGGCCAAGCAGAACTATCAACAGCAGGTTAGCAACATCTGAGCTAGTTACTGTAGATTCCTTTAGCCGTTTATGGACAGAAAAGTTATTTGGCTAGCATATTGAAACCCACCTGATTCAAGAAGCTGCGCAAACAGTATCATTGCAGTAGCATTGATTTTTAAGACTGTACAGATGATCAGAGTAGGTGTGGACAGCCACACCTGTGAATCTTTGTGATCAGGACTAACAAAAGGTTTCACCAAAGCAAGCTTGAGGAGGCTCCTGTATTCCCCTTGCTGCAAATCACTTGCCTATGAATGCACTTCAAAAAGCTTCAGATCCATAGGCTCAGTTTTGTATCTTCATTCAAGAGTCACCTAAAAATCTAAAGCAGAGAAAGCTGATAATATTGTTCTTACAAGGAAGGGGAGCAACTGATGGCATTATTGAAAAAGTAGAGCTTCTTCATGTCTTAAATTCTCAAGAAGTTTAAAATATTGTGTCTTTGTAAAGTTTGCCAAATACTTACACTGATTTTGTAATCAAAGTTGAAACTGTTTTCCTTATTTACATTTTACTAAATAAGAATGGGTTGTAGCTGTGACAAAGATTTAAATGAAATCTCAACTGGTGCTACAGTACAAAGCAAAAAGTAGAATGGGGGAAGAATACACAGTGAAAAAAATGACAGGACGCAAATTTCCCATTCAGGTCTCTTTTGGTCAGCTCTTTTTAGGACTGAATCCCTTCACAGCATTTCTTGTGTCATCTGAGTTCATAGCATTTTAGAGTGTGGCACAGGATCAGAAGCACGTGTACCTCAGATATGTAAATCATCTTAAAGTATATACCTGCAGTTCACCTCTTCTTTGTTACACCACTGAAGCATCACGGAAAGATGATTTTGACCTACAAACCTCCATTTCTCAGAATCCTGAACTCTAGCTCTACATGATCAGAATAACTGAACATGCCTGAAGAGGAAAAAGAAAAAAGGCTTAATTTGCTGTAAGAAGGAATTAACTCCATATAAACAGAAACTAGGTTTTGGCAGGCTATCTTCTTTCCTAATCCCTCAGTATTTCCCCAATTACTACACAATCCTACATAAGTTGTTTTTATTAACACTACAAGAGGCCATCTGTCTACAGATACTCAGTTAAATAATAGAAATCTCAAATCAACACAAGAACAACCGAATTCAGCTACTGGCAGGTCTAAGAGATTTTTGTATAGAAGAACATTTACTTTTTTGGCACTCCAGTAAAATGACAAGAGCTTTCCCAGCATTTATCATTCCAGGATGGCAGGAATTTCTCCACCCATTTCAAGAATTTTTACTTTCAGTCACCACGGATGATGTAACATTAGGACTTTCCAAACTGCATCAGCCCATTACCACAGCCCAAACTACTACTGTGAATGCCGTTAATGCTACAGGCTTATAGAAAACGTAACAGCTCATTCTTACCCCCAACATTCTGTCATTTAGATATGCCTCACCTGGAAGATCAGCATTCCCCTATTAAAGTATTGATGTAGTGATGGGAGCAGTATGGATAGACCTCTGGATCAGTTTAGATGGATTGGCTTCAGTTACCCAAACCAAAATATTTTGATTAGTTGCACTGTTTGCTTTAAATTATTTTAAATCTCTTTTTAATTAAACACACCAATAAAAATAGATGTGCATTTTGCTTTAAGAGCTTGAGTTTGAAATCAGTGTAATTTTCACATTCAATATTCCTGTTGAAGAGGAGGGAGAAGGAGAAGAAAAATCTGGAGGCTGTACAGAACCTGCTGGCCAGCATGAGCAAATATAGCAACTTGTATCACATTGTGTCATCATCTTCTGCAATACAAAGTTTCCATGGGGACAGAAGAGATGGGAAAGATTAACTATGAGTTGCAGTGCATTTCCAAGCAAGGAACATAACAAAACATGCACAAGTGTAGCGGAGGGTGGCTTTCTTTCCTGTTCAGCATTCTAAGAAATGATATTTATACAGGAGTGTATAGGTGTATTTCAGATACCCCTCAGCTTCCAAGTCTCATCTCTGTTCATCTAGATGCCTAGGAGAGGGAGGTATCCACATATCATTTGAGAGAGATGCCCTGGTAGTCACAGTGTCTCCAAGAGGAGGCTATTGCTGTACTATGCCCAGCAGGGCTACTGCGGTGCAGTCCCTACTTTGTCACATGCAGGCTGGAGCTCCCAGCCTGTTAATAGAGCAGTAGCTTGTGTCTGGTCACAATGCTGGGAGATGAAAATTCACAAGCGTTGCAGGCATATACGTTCATACTGATACACTGACTTTTCCCAACACATAAGAACTGAATTTGCCTCTGTGGCTATAATGATCCTAACGTGCAACTTTAGGTTAAATCAAGTGCCAAAATATCTTGAAAGCAGATAATCACAATGAAAACAGATATAAATAAGGTGGAGAAAGATTGGAGACTTATGGAAAAGGACTAAATTGCCTTTTAGATGGTTGTCTCAGCTTGAACACACATGTAGTTGAAATAAAACCCTGTATTTCTTTGAAAATCTTGCCTTCAAAATCAGTCTCTTAAGAGATTGAAATATACAGGAGAAATATATGTCCATAACTACTTTATGCTATAGAGCTATGATATACTGAGAACTACGACCACAGTAACTAAATAAGTACATATGCAGCAGGTTTGTATTAAAAAATTACTCAAATGTTTGCAGTGTGGTCTGAAGTATTATCATGACTGCTTAGGGAACTAAAACATTTCACCAGGGATAACTTCAGCAGCCAAAAATCAGCTATTAAGTAATAGCTGGAGAAAAAAAAAAAGAGAGAGAGAGAGAAGAGGGGGGAAAAGAACCAACATTCTATATCTCCTCATGGTCCCTGGGGTATCTATCCAGACCAGATGTTATGAAAGAAGGATGCATTTGTCCAGCCTGCTGCACAACCCAAATGATGTAACAATTAGGCTTCTTGCAATAGGGAAAGCAATGAGGTATAAGAAACGCTGAGGAATTTGTGCTCCTGGAAGGCACTGGGAAGGAATAAACTCCTGCACTCACCTGTAGGCCTCGGCTTCAGAAGATGGAGGACCACTTCCTCCCTCCCATCTCTTTCTGTGATTCAGCTACCTGGTGACATAGTGATTTTGTACCATGCAGAGCCATGTTAAAAAATATATAATTAATTTTAATATCAAATAGCCATGCTAATCCATATTTGTTATTATATGTTGTTATACAGCAATATATATTTTGCTATAAACTACCAAATGCTTGTTATTTCATATATTTGCTGTGCAGAGAAGATGGTGCATTTGGAAAGCAGTTCTTCAAGAAAGACTGCGCTAATACATTCTCCTTGCTGCACAAGCTAAACTGTTACAAGACAGTATGTATGCAACTGTGACCACATTCAGTATTTGTTATTTCTTTTACTCTTTTTTACCACTTCAGTAGAGTGCATGTAGCATTACCTCAGAGTGCAGTGTTACTTCAGAGCACAGAGAGAGACCAGCATTAAAAACGCTGCTCAGATGCTAAACTCGCTCACCGTTTTTTGGACCTGAGAAAAGAACAGACCAGTAGCAAGGAGAGTTAATGTCAGGAAATAATAATAACACTAATACTTCACTAATTACTCTTTTCCTCCGCACTCGATCAAAAGTGAGATTAGGGCTGCAGCTAACCAAAAAATAAACCCCAACAATTTATGTTAAGAATAAAAGGATGCATCTGTTTCCTGCCTTGGCCAGATCGACTCACCCTTGTCATCGGAATAGCTGCACTGAGACGTGAAGTTCTGAAGATTGAAGCTGAGGGTCACTATTTTTACTCAGAAGAGCTCCAGAATATGCGCAAGAGTAGTTCATTATGTCATCTCTGACTGTGACAGTGCAGAGCTATTGCCAAATTGGGAAACTCCTAATTGTAAAAAGCTCATGTGAGGGAATTGCAAACGAGAGATTAAGGAAGTATATGGCCCCAAAGACTTCTTGACTCCATTTCTGTAAGTCATATGTCTCTGCTTGTACTGTGGAAAGTCTTTTCTACATTTTGTAGCTGGAAGAGATATATTTTAGTTTTTCTTACACGTATCTCTGATTTTAGACTGCTGGCAAGATTTTTCTGTGAGTTTAAATTTGCTACAAAAATTATAAGAGTGGGAATACCTACTCACACTGACAACTTATTACCATCTGTTCACTGGTTGCACAAGACTGATTGGAGTCCCCTTTGTGCTAAGCACTGCATGTATGCATAACAAATGAGAAGATTCCTGCCCTGCATAGCTCAGAATAGATCAAGCTAAGACTTGCCCAAAGACTACCAGATGTACATGGCAGAACTGGGAAATGAGCCCAGATTATCTTGTTTCAGATCCAATTCCAAAGCATCATCCTTTCTAAAATAGATTTGAAACTGTCCTCTGTCATTAAGGGAAGAAAAAAAGTCTCATAACTAAGGAATATGTACAATGTTTTAGTAGTCTGCGGCTACAGATGTAGAACTACAGACACTGTGAGTGGAAAAGTTGGATTTGTTTAAAATAAATGAACATGGAGGCTCTGCTTTAGCCAGCATGGTTTAGAATAATGTCAGCTGAACTATTGCTTTGCTTCACAGACTTCTCTCCCCATGAAGCCTACTGTCATATAGGAAATAACTGTTTGGTAAAGGTCCAGGTCAGGACTGGTCTCTAATTTTTCATCGCTTAGCAAGGTAACATCTCCCACTTACCTGCAGTCAAATTACGTGATCTATGATGGATATTTAGAGCCAGATTTAACCTAAGACGACAAAGGCCTTCAAACTCCAGGTGAAAAGGTTCTGCAAGTTAATTCTGTCAACTGAAACTGATTTATTCTTGTATATAAACAATGCCATTGGTAACATGGCCTGCTAGCATGGTTGTGCCTTCATTTATCTCATTCTGCTCGTGGGCAGGCCATTCTTTTACTCCACAGTGCAAAAGCTCTTTCCTGACAATATTGCTGAAAGAAGTTGAAATACAAACCTCATTCTGGACTTACTCCTGGAGAATAACATACAGAGAATTTAGAGCATACTTAGAAATAAACACATTCAAGAGCACTTCCCAGGCAATGCCCAAATTCCTGTGAATCCTTTCAGGTTCAGTATCAGACCTCATCTCCACACTGCTCTTTATTTTCTCAGATTGTCATTGCAGATAACAAAGTTTTGCAGTGCCACTTTCTAGCTTACCTGGCAAAAGTTTCTACTGAGTTTCACGCCACCTTACACATTTTTTTATTTATATACTTTTAGTATATTTGAGGTGGTTCCTCATTAAGAATCTGGATCAGCAAACACTTTGGGCTGAATAGCATTCCTGTGTACTCCTCTTGACTTAAGTAGAATTTTTTCATAGCAGTGAAGCCTATATATCTAGCAAAAATGAGAGCAGGTTCAAGTCTGGAATATGTAGTGTCCTCATTCTACTTTCAGCCTGATATCTGATCTTTGTTCTTGTGGTTCCTTGTAATCCATATCACCAGACTCCTTTGGTAGCTAGAACAGCCCTACTGTGAAAGTAGGTAAGCATTAGTGGTTGACATGGTGGAAACCTACCATTATGGGGATGTTACCTTTAACAGTACAGAAAGAAACTACAGACCTATTAGATGTTTAAACAGCTAAACACAGAGGACATAAAATGAGAAACAGAGATATATCTTAGGCTGCTTTTATCATCTCTATCAATTATTGGCCTTGATTTTTTCTCCCATCTCTACTGTATTTCCCAACTGCCTACATCTTGTTATCCTAGCAACCTTCTCCCTCCAAACTGTTTGAGCCAGCTTTCCACGTATCTGAGATTTACAAAAGAAAAATACCTTTGAGACCATCTTTGGTTGCTAGATGAAGAAAGACAAAAGAAGTAGCATCTAAGGATCTGGTTGATCAGAAGGGAGTTTTAAGAGAAGAGAGAGGAAAAAAAAAATCCCTTTGCTCACTTAAGCTACATTTTCCTGTTCCTCTCACTGGTTCTTTACCCAAAAATCTGCTTGTATCACAGAAACCGTATTGTAGAATTTCATAGCACCTTGAACCATTAACCTACAAAGCCTGGTGTTACTACACTACTAACTCAGGCACTGAGTCAGAGAGAAGAATTCTGAGTCCAAGTGTATGACAGCATTACTGGCATACTGAAATCTCAGAGCTAGGGAAGTGCAGAAGATCAAGAGTAGCAACATGCAGGAACTGCATGTGTTTATATACAGCAATTTCTTCTGTAGCAGGCCAACTCTGTATGCTGTCATGTGCACAGGGAGACAGTTCAGTGTGCGTGCTACAGATCTTCACTCAGGGTTATTTCTCCAGAGCACTCCAGAGGAACACAGAAGAAATTGAAGTGCTACTGCAGGCCAGAAGCTATAGTGATTGCCATGCAGCTGCTCTGTGCTTTTTCTGTATTGTATCTGCTTTGTATCACCACCAATTTCTGAGTGTGAGGAAGTCACTAAACAGAGCTCTTTTAATCTAGTTTCATAAGGTGTTAGCTTTGGACCAGGTGACTTTTAATTATGATGTAAAAGAAGAACCAATGGAATTTGGTGCATAGATTTCTGACAGCATGTTTCACAGCAGTTACTTCTGTCCTTTCAAAGAACACAATGTAATTAAGGGAAGTACAGACAGACTGAGATGACCTTGCAGGAGACAGAACTAGAGTGACTGAAGCATAGAGGAGAGCAATGAAAATTAGCATTCCTCCACAGTACATGCAACATAGTATTTACTAAGCTAGCTTTGAACTGTTTTGCAGTATATTTTGAATATCCCATTATATATGTCTGGAAATAAAACATAGGGACACAAACTCAGATAATCAAGAATAAAAGATCATCCAGGCTGAAGTTTAAGGTTAATTTGGGGGTGTTTCTGTTAAAACTCACCGCTGCCAAATTTCAGCTAAAAAGAAAGATGTTATGTGTGCGGTTTGTAATGTTACTGCTCAGCCTGCAATGAGATTACGGTACTATTAAATTAAAGGAATTCCTGTTCCGTGGTGTTGTTTTTGGCTGATCCAGTACTGTGGGTTAACTTCATGTGATGTATTTTCTTTAGAACAAATTTCCTTCAATTCATCAGCAGAAGCTCAAGCTGCTTTGCTATGAGTTTGTGACATTTTTTGGAAGTGGTTATGAATACGCGAATGAGAAGTTAACAGATTGTCAGGAACACTCCCTTGGGAATGACGTTTCTCATTCTTCTTTCTTGTTTATCTTTTGTTTATCCTCCTTTCCCTTTCAAGGCTATATATTTACAGCCTGGCAAAACTGTTGTATGGGGCTGCCCATTTACAACACAATACCAAAGCTGCAGAAGGACCCAGGCCATGCAAAAAAAAAAAAAAAAAAAAAAAATCTGACTTTCTGCCAGGATGGAGGCCTTGAGCAACACAGATTCTAGAGCAAACCTGCAGTTAGTGGTTACAGTAGATTCCGTCCCTTGCTCTCTCACCGACTTGCTGGATAACCTTGACCACTCTTTGTCTCACTTTTCTTATCTGTAAAATGGAAAAGATAATAATACTTGAGAGGCAGAGGCTGTTGTGCATTTCCATGCATGCACATAGACAGTTAATGGTTAAAGCCATTGCTGAGCCATGCAAGAATGACATTCAGCTTCTGACTGTGTCTCTAGACACTGGACTGGTTAGTTGGAGTCTATTCATTCCTCAAAAAGAAGCACCTGTATAAAGACTGGAAGTTCTCTGTGGCACTGCTCTCAACATTATACAGAAACACTTTGCCAGATCTCAAGTAACAGCCCCGTTGAAGTCTGGTTCTCAGCAAAGAGCCATATTACTGCAATGTAATTTCAACTACCCTAGTCCTAGGACCTGAAGTGGTATTCTTGGGAAAAGCATTCTGGACTGCACTTGAAAATGTGGGTGCCTTCAAGATGTTGTGAAAGTATTCGATCTCTGAAGTTTAAAAGATTTGTGCAAACATCCATGTATAGGAGCACTTACCTGCCTCATTAAGTCTTTATCTAAAGAGGTGATATGATAACAAGGCATTGAAACAAGCCAAGTTTTCTACACCTGAGTCCCTGCAGAGGATGAACTGAAGGGCACCGCTGTCAATTTATTGCCTTCAGTTATTTTGTGGCATAAAGCCAAGCATCAACATAATATCAATGGTATGACTGCTGCAGAATTACAATCAGGTCACTACTAAAATTGTCTCTAAACAAAAATAGCTGTGTTCCTATACTTTACAAAACCACAGAAGCAGTCAATACCCAGCCAAATCAGGCTGAGCTCTGTAACAGAGTCATGAAAATAGACAAGAGTATGTTATTGAATCAGAGGGAAGAGGTATGTGATCACAGTAGCATAGGTAAGTCAATCTTGTTAATTACAGATAAAACAGTACACTCAGTCAAGCAGTAAAGATGGATTTAAAAAAATACTGTGTCAGTAAGAATAAGTAGGAACTAATAGAATGTTAGGAACACAAGCACATTCGCAGTTTATTTTCCTCCAAAATAGTTTCTATTTTCTAGAAACAGGTAATTTTAAAGGACCTTTTTTGGAAAGGTCCTCTGAATCCATTCAGAGTTGGGGGAATAAAGATGGAGAGGACTATTAAGAGGAAAAAAATACAGTGGAAACAGTCAGTGAATGACTTTTACCATACAGCCCTGTTCAAACGTATGCTTTCCTTAACAAATGCAGCTTTGAATTAGATAAGGAAAGAAATATTAAAAAAGTTAGATTTAGCTCAGTCATGAAAGCTGCTCTCTTTAATGCAGCAATAACAGGAATACAAGAGCTTCACATTCCCCTTTTATATGTTTAACCTTTGACAAAAAGGTTAAACGCTTTCCTCAGAACTGACTCACATCAGGAAACACAAGAGCTGTACTCTCCCAGATGAAGCCCAGCTAGCTGCAAAATGCAATGTCAGCGTCTGAAGTGAAGTAAAACAAGGATTCCTTGTGCAGTTCCTAGTACTGCTACACAGGCAGGAAGCGGGTCAGCAGAAGGGTCTTTACCAGGCAGGAGAGAGCTGAAATGGTGACAGGAACAATAAGGAAGTTCAGGGTGGGGGAAGAACTGTCTCTGATTTCAAACATCTCGCTAAGATCTACTTTAAATGCACTGATGTATTAAAATTCTCCTAGCAACATAGCAGGAAGGTTTACAAAACATTAAACAGAATATCTATGAAAGCTTCCCATGTTTTCCATTCTTTGCCTTACAAATATTTTAGGGCCAGATTCTCATCTGGTGTCAATACGACTAATGCCTTTAACTCGGCTGATGAATGTAGTTCAGATTTGGCTGGCTGCACTGGGTTATTTATCAGGAACCTGACGGCTAAGCTCTTGAACCATAGCAGCTCCAAACAAAGTTAACTGAATCTGCAAGTACTTTGCACCTCTGAAATCTATGTCTGGGGACCAGACAGGACTACCTATTCCTAGAGATACATTCCTGGTTAAACACGGGCCATGCTAGGTGGGACAGAGTAACTTGCTGAGTACTGAGGAGCAAAAGCTTCAGGAAACCAGGAAGTGCTGAGCACTGACCTCTATCCAGAATAAGGTATAAATAAATGACCAGGATACAAAGAAATGATCAGAGGTGAGTCCAAGGGTAACTGCTCTCCTCAGCCAAGTATCTGGAGGGGGACACCTATGCAAGATGCACTACAGGAAGTCTCAGAAGTACAGTTCCTTCGCCTGGATCATGTTGGAGAATGGTAAGAGACATCACTATGAACATGGTAGTCAGCATCCAGAAGTAAAATCTGCCCGTATCCATGGGAATGCTGCAGCTGGTATAACAGCCAAAAACCAGAGATCATTAAATGGTCTTGGTGGGGATAGATTGTCCTGCCATCTCCTCCCCATGGAAGCATCATACTCCATGAGGGAGGAGGAATGCGGGATGTGGAAATCATGCACTGTTTTCAGAAGTAGATCATATCTGAGATGACCTTAGAGCATTCAATTTGCCACCCTCCTCAAATTAATCCCTCTACTCCAGACCACACTGACTTAATCTCTCTGTCATGATTTGCCTCATCCTTCTGTCAGGAAAAAGTTCTCTAGAAAAAAATCCATAGGGCTTCTTGTTGCCTCAAACTTCTAAACTGCCCCACATTCCCCTGATGCTAGCTTTGCCCAAGGAGGTTGTGGATGCCCCATCCCTGCAGGCATTCAAGGCCAGGCCGGATGCAGCTCTGTGCAGGCTGGTCTAGTGTTTGGCAACCCTGTCTATGGCAGGGGGGTTGAAACTAGATGATCTTTGAGGTCCTTTTTAACCCAGGCCATTCTATGATTCTATGCTTCTAACAAACTGCCCCACTGCCCTCTCATAACATTTCCCAGTTGGCTTCCCTACCTCATAGTTCTGGTGGTGGCAGTATGAGGCAAGACACAGGAGAACGCTTCTCTTACCTGAAGCACCCATTTTGTGGTAGAAGGGTGAGCTGGGACCTCCACTATGCCTGGGATACAAAAGCTCTGATAAAACATAGCACAGCATAAGCAGCTTTGAAAATGGTTGTGGACAAGGTCCTTGTTCCCTTCTGCACAGTAAAGCAATTTTGAAACTACTTCGGACAGCACAGCATGAGATGGTGTCTGGGTGTTGTCCACAAGAATTCCCCTCAAGACAATGTGCAAAAAGGATGTGAAGAAAAGGCTGTTCCAGGACTCCCTTGAGTCACAGCAGCGCAGATTCCTTCAGCCAAGTTGGTGTGCAGACAGACTTCACAGCATAAAAGGGCATGGAAACAGTCTTCTTTGTAGCAAGTCTGCAAGGAAGTGATCCCAAATCATGAAACAAAGTAAAAATCAAAGCATCTGTTGGTGCAATCAGTCCAGCATGTCCAGAGTGGCAGCATGTTCTGAAGGTCTTTTTCCCACTTCTGTCTCCATGTATGCAATGTAGCCAAGGGTAAGCCATAGCTGTGGAACCTTGTGGGTCTTCTCCCACCATCAAGAACAAATTCACTTTAAGGGAAGCTGAATCTGGCTTTTCATTAGTGATTCAATTCCCTTCCATCACAAAATAAAGGGAAAGGAACACTTCTGTGTTTGAAGAGTATTCCAAGGAAAAAAAAGATAATCAGGATTTCTCAAGCACCAAGATGAGAAGTGACACTTTTGCCCATGGTCTGATCTGCATCACATGTTATCCTGCATAGCGCTAACAGAAGTAGCAGCCTCCACCTCAGTGCTCCCCAGGATACCTACCACTGCAGTAAACTACAGGGTTATACCTGTTTCACAAATGGCACTGAAGATTATGTCAACCAGCACATTCCAAAATCAGACACCGGGAACCCAGCATTTTGGTATAGACTCTGCCCATCCTGCTCCTCTCAGAAGAAATCTTTCAAGCCCAATGTTTTACATCAACACCACAACATTTGCTGCAGAAATTGTCATAGAAACACTGCCTTTTCAGCATCTTGTTTTATGATGCTAGCAGGCACCAGGTGGCGATGTAATTACAAGATTAAAAGCAACATCACAAAATCATGTTGTAGGACAAGTGTTAAGAGATTAACTAGGCAATTTCATATATAATTGATGTAAAAAAATTCTGCCACTCTCCAGCAACTTCCTGATCTGATATATACTAACTGAGCCTATGTGACAGGGTAGATTAGACCTATAAAAGTCTAAAAATGTTATCTCCATACAGGATAACTGATAGCTTTCAGCAGGAGTTTTTGAGACAGATCAGTGTGGGTTTGCTCACATTTTTGCATGAGCATGAGCATTTGAGTTTCACAAAGTAGGAATAATTTGCAAGTGGGCAGGATGAACTCCTCCTACCCTGCTTGCAGAAATGACAGAGCTTGCATCACTCACTGTAGCTTGTGATGATTCTCCATTGGGGGAGAAGGGGGGGAAAAAAAAAGAGTGCATAGAGCATGCATGTAAGGACTGACTCATAGAACCAGTGCTCACTTAGTGGAACAAACAGAGGAAATTAATAAGGCAGTAGTGAAGATCCTAGCTCACTGACTGGCTGTGAGCTGCTCAGAAGTGAAGCCCTAACAGGCTCTTTAGCTCAGGACCAGTGGCAAACATCTTAGGTCCGGTTTTCCTCTCATCTGGAGTAGCACAGTATAGTCAGTAAAGCTATTCTGACATACATTCCCGTATCTGGATGCCAGATGGGAAATAAGTAACACATTTTTAAGAAAGAGAATGACTAACCCTTAGAACAGACCAGAAAGGGAAGCAGTAGATTCTCAGCCTTCTGAGCCCTAACTGGCTGCTTGCTTTGTGCAGGCTGTGTTTTAGTTCTGCAAGCTCACTATAAGGATAGCAGTCTGATCTGTAATTAAAGAATACACACAGTCAATCTGGCTTCAATTCTTGTTTATCTATAATAGTCAAAGTAAATGAAGGGAGATTTGGGCCCTCTATTATTGTTTCATAAGTTAGTGCACAAACCAAGCTTCTGGTGTAAATACTTGCAACACACCATACAAAGTACATTGTTTTGAAACTCATCTGCTGATACAATCATGTCATTTGAAATTCACATTAGCTCATCTAAATTGGTTACAGTACAAGTAAATTAATTTTGTTTTTGGAATAAATATACCTTTACTATGCATTGTGATTTTGGATAGTCAAGATTAAGCCTAATTCCCAGGCAAAATCTGTGACCCCAACACTTTGGTTTCGCTAATGCATTTCTGCTTAATTCTACTTTCTAGCAAACTGGCATACATTCAGGTAGAATTTGCTTCTCCCTGCAGTAAAGTATGGCCTTGGGAGATAAAAATAAAGAACAATCACGAAGATTATTTGTATGCGATTTCTTCCAGATAGGATAGTCTGTGAGCTTGTTTTTCTTAAGAAATCATTTTAAAGACAAATTTATCTCCAAACAACTTATACAGTTTGTAAGTATTTGCCCATGTGTTCTCGGAGAAATATTTACCTCTAATGAAACACAGTGCAGGATGGACCTATGCTACGTTAACTGCCAAAACTATTTTGGAGAACATCAGCAGATTTCTTGAACAAATACCAGGTAAACCATTTTAGACAAATGGGTTAGACTGTGCTTACACTTCACTGTTTTTAGGCAAAAGCAGACATGCCACAAGCTATAAAGGTTTGTGCTTGTTCAGTTAATTTCAATAGTCTAATAAATAGAAGACCTAAGACATGTTAAATGGTGAGATTTTATTCTTGGTGTTGCATCTTCATTCAGTATTCATTGCAGTGCATCTCATCTTGATTAATGCAATGGATATGTAAATGAATCTCCCTTTATGTCAATTAAAACTATTATAGAACAATACTGGTGTGAGTATGTGAAATAATGCTTCCTTTTTCAATTACATACTCAACACATCACAGAAATACCTAAGCCTTATCTGTCCATAAGTTTCATAAATAAGAGTAGATCAGAACTCTTTTCACTGTAAAGCTCATTTTCTTATGCCTTTTAAATATATAGATGGCTACAAACAATTTGTAAACCTCCTGTATATATATCCAAAGCCATCTCCAGTCATTATTGCCTTGAAAACTAAAGTAACCTGATCACAGAATCAGAGAACTGTAGGGGTTGAAAAGGACCACTGGAGGTCATCTAGTCCAACTCTGCTGGTAAAGCAGGTTCCTTAGAGTTGCACAGGAAAGCATACATGTGGGTTTTGGATGTCCCCAGAGGAGACTCCACAATCTCCCTAGCCAGCTTGTTTCAATGTTCTGTCAACTTCAAAGTAAAAAAGTTATTTCTCTTATTCAGATGGACCTTTGTTGTGGTTTGTGTCCATTGCCCCCTGTTCTGTCACTGGGCATCGCTGAAAAGAACCAGAATGCAGTGGTTCAGGATAGTTCCAAGACTCCTAACTGGACTACATGCAACAAGACAAACTAGCTTTTTGTTGTTGTTTACCAACAAGCTCCATTTAAAATCACTAGGCCATTTTGTCCCCTCTTTAAAGTCATTGAAAGCACTTGGGGTCTTGTTGACTCCTTCCAAACCCACAGCTTGAGGGTCCCAAAGCATTTGGACCTTTCTCAATTTTGAGATAAGAAAAGAATCTACATAATATCCAATAAGAATACATGATGCCTTTCATGGATTAAGTAATGTGTCACAGTCAACATGGTGAATTAACTACTCTTGTAGTCTTGCAGTGTTGCAGAAAGTTGACTTCTGTTCTATCATTTCTACTCCTGCCTGAACATCTGCAGGCTCTCAGGTGGTAGAACCTTTTTTTTTTTAAACAGAATGTTTTGCTGTGCATCTAATCACAAACCCAAATTAAGCACTTCCTCATCACACTCTTCTAGTTTTTCATCTTCTTTACCCTGAACAGGATTTTAGAACATTGTTTCAGATTCATATTTGACACTATTGCACTACACTAAAGTTAAACAGCAAGTTCCCTGGTGTAGGCAGATACTTCCTTTCTTTTCAGACAGTGGTACACTTTTATTAAGCACAAACCACCAGCTATTTCAGTAGAGCTAAGCTTAAGCTGTGTTTTCCTGGAAAAATATATTACCAAGCTGCAACAAACGCAGCTGTGAGGCTTTTGTGTTGGGTCAGGAGGAAGGTCTGAAATTCAGTCTCCACAATTCAAATTCTGAGTGAACATAGATAATACAAAAATCTACTACTTGGGGAATTGTAGTACATGTTATTTTTACTGCATGCCTTCTAGGGAAAAAGTCTAAATTTTTACACCAGTGTAAATTCATAACAGCTTTGTTTTCAGTGAGATTACAGTACAATACATCCTGATGTACCAAATTAGGATATGGCTCTATCCAAAGGTAAAAGGCAAAACATGAAAGATTACTTATTAACAGTGCAGTAACTGCACTATCATTACCAGCTGATCTAATCTGTATTCTCAACATTCTGAGGTATATTTTAAAAAGTTTTGCAATATATTAGGAGCTGTGTTAAGAGAATGGAAATTCTGAAGAAATCTTCGTTTTTCCTTTCCTATTTATTTTACCTTCTCTTTGAGAAACTTGCTCAAAACCCAAGAGACAAGCACTGTCCTGCTCTGTACAGTGTTCAAATAGTGTGCTAGCCAACTCTCTCATCTCATAGACAATCCGCTGGCTTAAGGATCCCAGCAACCAGGCCCTACAGCTCACCTGTCCCCATCCTAACTTCAGTTTCTTATCTCTCAATTCCACTCCTCATGTGTTAATTGAACTTTAAGCTGAGTATCACTGTTTGGGGCAGTTTCAGCAATGCCTCTGGTTGGGATCAAACAAAGCCTACATCAAAACAGTTCCCTGGGACTGATGAGCGTACATTTTCTAAGCACAATTTCTTTAGCCAGGGCTTGCCTCCAAAAATCATAGCCAATTTCTAGCTATGCTGGCAAAGTCCCTTGCAGCTATTTCATATATGACTAAAGGAATTTCTCTGAGAGCCTTGTTACATTGAGGCGCTTTCCTCTCCTTCTTCCCACACCTCCAGCCGGCAAATACTCTAGCAAAATACTGTAGCACAAACTTGACCTCAGTATACTTCTCTCCATTAGCAAAACATGTAATAGAGATCAGTTGCGCTCAAGCAATAAGCAGGAGTCTGATTACAGAAGACAGTATCTCTTCGACACCATCAAGTAGAGATGTGTGGTGGGACACACATCCCTTATATTAACACCCTCTCCAGTGCATATACAGCTTCTCCACAAGGGAATCAAAAGTGAAATTCTAGGGTGCTTTTGTAGAACATCCGAGAGAGTTGTTAATTTAAAAGGTTGCATTTATGTTCCAAAATCCCATCATCTTATTCTTCTTTCCCCTCCCACTTTGCCCCATCCTCACATCATTCCTCCTTATTCAATGTTTTAGCAGACCTAAGTCATTCTCTGCAAGGATACAAGCAAGCCATTTTTCTCACTTATTTTTTCTTTTGTGACTGTGCCTGCCACTTTGTAGGAAAGTTCCTAGCTTGAGAGAACAGTGCATGCTTGCAGTGGATATTATGTGAACAGAAATTAAGTGATTTGGATTTGTGAGAATTCCAGGAGAAGGCAGAATGTTGCTTAGGATATTTCCTGAGCTTTTTTTTTTTTTTAAACAATGATTTAGCTGACAATACCCCTCCAAAAAAATGTATGAAGTTATCTGACTCTAAGTATGTTTGCTTAAGATGTAACAAAAAAAATACTATGTTACTGTTTAGACTTTCCATTTTGCATCTACTGTCCAGGCACAGTTCATTGCTGTCAACTTTTAATTTGTACTATTCTGTTTTTCATCATCGAAACAGTCCCGCTGTGAGGCTACAAAGTGGCTGAAGGGAGATAGGTACCAACCAGAGAACCGTTAGGAAAGGCTGGAGTGAAAGGCTGGTGACATCTATAGAGCTGCAGAGTTACTGCAGTTTCCCTTGCCCTTTGCTTTCCTCAGTCATTCAGGCTGATAAAAAACAACAGGAATTAACTTGAACATCTGTTCTGATGGTTTGTGGTTCTGTACTACCTCACCACTGCAAAATACTGCCTCAGACCTTTTTTTCCTTAAGAAATGCTCTTTTCTGGTGGATAGCTGGACAGTGAAGAGTCAGGATTGCTTGGTTCAAATCAGTGATGAGTACTGAGTGGAAAGGACACATTCTCTCCAATGAAATACCCTTTCCAGTGAACAAGTCTGAAGAATCTAAGATAATATCAAGCATCATA
Source organism: Bambusicola thoracicus (assembly GCA_002909625.1). Classification (NCBI taxonomy): domain Eukaryota; kingdom Metazoa; phylum Chordata; class Aves; order Galliformes; family Phasianidae; genus Bambusicola; species Bambusicola thoracicus. Next base: position 4,621 of record PPHD01008241.1, on the reverse strand, counting down.
CTTACCAACTAGGCGAGTAGTTTCAGAACATCTGCATGAGGATCATTTATCTTGTTGCCATCAGCTTTTGACATTCAGAATGATGTTGGAATGAGCTATGAAAAGAACAAACAAGATTTGGAGCACAATAATAAAATCTGTGAGTTTGTGATCATTTCCCTTACTGATCTTCCATAAAGCTTAAAGACATTAGGAGATGAGTTGGGTTTGAGAGCTTATGCAGTTATAAAACCAATGATGTAAGAGTTTTATAGGAAGAAAGCAGTTGTCTGCAGTCAAATCTACTTGTTTGTCTCTCAAGTAAGTTTTATAGCTTTCAATAAGAGTTCATCTGTCTTCACAGGTAAGTCTTATTTAGAATATAAAATCAGTACTGAGATTGTGTACCTCCTATTGTATTTCCTCTATTTTTATTGCTTAAGCTACCCTTGGAAGGACTGCAGTATTTACTCACAAATGGCCTCAGTCTGATACTCTATTACAAGACAGAGAGAAGAATATCATCCTTGTTACCAGTAGGAACTGAGACACGTGGTAATTTGCTCATACACTTCAAAAGTCTGTGTCAGAGCTGGAATTTTAATTTACATCTCTTGAGTCTCTGCAGTATTATTTCAAACGTCTCAGAGAAAGCAGACATGAGTTTCTAACATTTCTGAAGGCAGTGGCTCACACAGGCCTTCTTCAGCTTCCAGAGATGACTGCAATGCCTCAGAGAGTTGTTCTGAGTGACAGGAGGCACTTTCTACCCATGCTGGCAAGATGCACAAAACGTAAGCGTGTATTATTTTCTCAACTTGTGTTTTGGAAGGTTACTTATGCAGGCTTAGAGGTTCACATGTGACTCTCTTGCACTAGTCCTCAGAGTCATGATCCCTGCTGCTGAATATTTGCAATGCTCTTTTAATCCACAGCTTTGAAAAGAGATTTATCAGAGAAGGGGAATTGCCACAGCTGTCTTTCCTATAAGTATTTATTTATAAAACCATATGGGAGAGGTGCCTATCCAATGTGCCCTAGGCACTCCTGATGATTATTTAAAAGCACAGCACAACAAAGACAAAACCAGCAGATGTACACAGAAGCAACATTTGCTTAGAGCCTACATTGGAAGCTACAAAGTAATATGAAAGAGGAAGAATATCCAGACCTCCAGGGGAGGCAAACTACAACAAACCCACACACTGAGACAGAGCCATATTCCTAAAAGCTCTAGAATGTGCTAACTCCTAAATCAGGACTGAATGACAATAGATTTGGCAACTCTTCACGGAAATAATATAAAGACAGCCAGGTCAAGCAGTATGAGCACCACAGAGCAGGTCTCTGGAACATCCAGAATTTGGTTTATGTGTAGGAAAAAAAATAAATAGAAAAAACTAATTTTTCTTACACACTGAGTTGCTTTTCAAGACCCTTACCAAGAATGTTCAATCAATTTAGATATGACTGGTTGCAGGTTTTAACATCTCCATGCATAAATGCCTCCCTGGCTCCTGTCTCTTGGTCATCCTAAAGGTAACATGTATATGACAAGAATGACTTCACACAGGCTCTTCTTTTCCAGTATAATCACGTTTCAAACACAGGATGCAACCATTTACTTGAATGTCACTGGAAAAAAAAACAGAAACTCCCACTAACAAATGTCCTTCCCACTTTGCACTCCTTCTGGAGTTTGAGGTTATTCAAATCATTCAGTGCTATTCATAGGACATTGTTTTCTCCCAGGAGGTTAGGGCTGCCTTGAGAGAGTATTCCTCAAGTATTCAAGTGGCTGTCAGAGGAAGCTCTGACAATTGGATTCAGGCAAAACCACATAGTTCAGAACACCTCACTGGCTGAGTAGCTGACAGATGAGCACATACACAGCTCAGGTTGCCTTGGGACAGAGAATTAGACATCAGATTGCTATTCCTTTGCTTTGTGCAGCTGAGTAAGCACACAAAAACTAGATTCCATAATGCAAGAAAATACATTGCTTTATGAACTACACCATCTATATTCTCCTTAGGCTTTTATTTTCTAGGAGATTAGTTGTTGCATGTTCTGTGTACTATATGCAAGCCTTTTCAAGCATTTCTGCACTTGGCATAATGGAAAATATTGGGACAACACAAATGTTTACTGCATTTACTCTTACTCAACTTATATAAATATCTGACAACTTCTTACTGACCCTTGGATACTGAAGAGTTTTATAAAGTCATTGATACAGGTTTTACAAGGCTTTCTCCTGATAAGAATAAAGACTGTCTTCAGGCATCATTAAACATTTCAGCCACAGAGCTGTATAAGAGTCTGTAACATAACAGCAGTTTTCTGGGATTTTATGTCAACTAGTCTTTCTCTCCTGAGGCGCAGCCATTTCATCCCATCCAAGTCTCCACACTCATATTAGCACTGTCCTTTCGTACTGTGTTTTACTGTTGAAGGGATTGTTTCGGCTGTCTGATGCCACAAGCCCTGACTTTCGCTCCTTTTCATCAATAAACTTCAGATTGTTGAGCCAGGTTGAAATGTTTTTAAGTCATAAAAACTTGCATCTGTAGACACCGCTTCAGCTCTTCCTATGAACTGCAGTATGGCTGCTTTGTGCTTCTCTTCTCCTCTCTCCCAGCTACCCAAGTTCTCTCGGTGATACTGAACAGAAGCAAGGTTTCACCTGACGCAGTATGCCCTGCACTCATCTGCTCCTAAGCCATTCTGAGAAATCCAGTGAGTTGGCATTTTAATCCTAAATCATTTAGCTATTAAGAAGACGAGTCAAACTCAGTTCAAATCAAATTATTTCTTTTCTTGTTCAGGAAACAACAGCACAACAAATGCACTTTTGGAACATAGAAATAGCTGAAGTCTTCATTGGCTAAACACAATTTATCAAAAACTCTCCAACCTACAGAAAGGAAAACATGTCAGTACTACCATCGTTGGCCTAATTCCCAATAAACAAACTTTCAAATACCAGAAATAGATGTAGGACAGTATGCTTATATATATATATCCGCTCTCTTACTACAGAGAGTAGGAAAGAAGGCCCAAGCATAAATGTCAACTTCCAGATTATTTCTGCTTTCAGAGGGAAAGAGAGTATACAAAGCCTGACCTCCAACTGATCCAAGTACATACAACAGTAAATCACCCAAATTACTCCTAGGAACCAGGAATTCTGATTATGCCAATTCCTGCAGTGATTAGATGATGTGACAGTCATGACAGAAACCATGTAACAGGAGAAGGTAGGTGTTAAAACACCTGTAACTGGCACTAAGCTAATCATACATAGTCTGTGTAATCAGAATATTTAAAAAATACGTTTGCCAACCCACACAGGAAAATTGTATCACTCCTTACTCCTACAATGCATTGTACTTTATTTCTTTCTGTTAATACTGTATCAACAGTTAGTGTAACACTGTCACTAACACTTTCTTAAATTAGAAATAGGAAGTGAGTAATGCAAGAGTATCTCTTTTGTTATTTTTGTGTTCACGCAATAAATTAGTGATGTGTGTCACTACTCCAAATCAATCAGAATGATGTTAGTTTGCTTGACTCCCGAGTTGCCTCAGTTTGAAACAGGTCATCCTTTTGTTGCTCTCAAGAACATTGTATCAATAAATATAAGCAGGAATTCCATGTTGTAAAACAGATCATGTCCATAGGATCAACATTTAAACAGATGGAGTAAAATGCTGTAGATACATCAAGCAAAATGGATCTCAGAATTTACTTTGAGATCTGGATCTGTTCATGCCTCAGTATTGCTCTAGGCAAGACTCTCACCATTACAAAGGAAGCTGGGAAGAGAGATTTCAGGTCATACTTCAGCAAATAAACAAAACCTTCACTTTGTTTCTTAGTTATCAAACAGTTCTGATAGCTATTTGAATCCAAAAAATTCTTTAACTAGTCACATAAAAAGAGAACCTGCGACATGGAAAGAGAAAATAAAGGTCAAGGTTTTTTGAGACTTGATCTGCTCTGGATATAAGCAGACAGAACTTGAATAAGCTTCAGAATGAGTAGCCCTGGTTTATGCCTCAGTATAGGCTGACCTTCAAGCACACTTGTTTCATACATTTAGTCAAATTTATACAAGTATGAGTTCAGAACAGCACATCTGAAGTGAGGACTCAAGGGCAAGATGTTAAGAAGAGTGTAAGGCAGGCTTTGTTCACAGTGATGTCACTGTAACAACATCAAAAGATCAAAGTAGAGCACTAAAGAATTTAAGAAAGATATTCCAGTACTTAAGTTTTGACCCACCATTTAGTTTTAGAGCAGATTTTCTTACTTCATCTAGAATTGCAGATGTTTTTGAATCTGCAATTATAGTAATAATGCAGTCTCATCACACACAGTATCTTAAACCTCCAAAGAATGAGAATCTCCAGGCTCTGAGGGCTTTTTCTCCCTTGCTTTGTCATCCACTCCCCAGACGGAAGTTGAATCCTCCCCATCCAGGATTTCAGAACAGTTTCTTCAGTAGAGTCTCTATCTTCTTAAAGATTACGTTTCATCAAAACACTCCACCTTCACAGAATCACAGAATGGCCAGGGTTGGAAGGGACCTCAAGGATCATTAATCTCCAACTCCCCTGCCGGGCAGGGCCACCAA
>PPHD01008240.1:0-22003 GCA_002909625.1 Bambusicola thoracicus | reverse complement strand
TCAAGGCCAGGCTGGATGTGGCTCTGGGCAGCCTGGGCTGCTGGTTGGAGACCCTGCACATAGCAGGGGGTTGGAAGGAGATGAGCATTGTGGTCCTGTTCAACCCAGGCCATTCTATGATTCAAGTCAGGCACGCAAGGATAGTGAATGAATAAGACATTCTGAAGAAAAATGGCATGTGATGGCATAACAGCAGACTTGGCATGTACACAAGATGGTTAATTAAACCCTTTCAGACTATTTAATCTGATATTTCCTAACCTCTGAGCAAGGAACTTTCAATCCTATTTCTTAAAGTTTGTTTTCCACCTCTGATTGTTTTAAAAATGGTTTAAAAAAAAAAAAAGAAAAGAAAAAAGCCCTGAAGCTACCAGCTTTTTCCAGCCCTGCATTTGTAAATGTAACACCACACATACCTAAAGAACCTCCAAATGTTATCTGTCTGAGTAATCTGCATCATCTATTTGCAAAGGCAACAATTCTGTACTACTCTGCGGTTCCTGCATGTGTTAGAAGCCAGACTTAGAACTAAAAATACATATGGCATGAAAAGGTACATTCCTATTCAGCCTGTGCCTACCCTGGAAGGAAACACCCAGCTGACCTGCCAAAATACTGCTTTCTCAAATAGTTTGTTTTCTTTAAAAAAAATAGTTGTAAGAGGCTTATTGAATCAACTGAAAAACAGAATGAAGAAACATGCCTGCAATGGTCCATAGCATCAATTAGCCTGACCTTCCTTAGCTTATGAACTATGACAAAAGACGCCTTACCTCTGTTATTTCTGGCATCAGCTCAATACATATTTAACCCAGAAGTAATGTTTTTCCATTGAATCTAGTGGGATCTGGACAGACTCTGTTAGTTTTGATCATCCATGACAAATAGCTAGAAATTACTGATGTTATTAAATATTTTTATTGACATCAATATTTTAAAGGAGTTTGAACACACAGTCAAGAGATGTAACGTATTATTCCAGCCATCTAACTACTGAGCCCCAATCTGTAATGCCAGATTGGGGCTGTAACACTCATCTCGGTGCATCAGAAAACAAACCGGGATCTATCACGACTAAGCCAATACAGAACATTTATTTGAAGGATGGGTTCTGGTAATTGAACATCTGCAGCTCCTACTCACTAGCTTCAAACTCAGTTGTGTGCTAAGAATCTTGACAAGTCAAGACTTAAGTAGTTAAGAAAAAAAAAATCAATCAATCAAATGGAGAGCAAAGGGAAGCGTTGCCAATGTCCAACTGGAGGCTGTATGTTAACAGTGGCCATAGACAGATTTTTCTCTCGCATCCTACTCTCACTCCCAGTTACGTACAGATTATGGCAGCCCATGATACAGCTTGTCAGAGCTGCAAAAACTGTTAGTGCTGAAGGGGGAAATAAAAACACTCTTACCATATCAAGAACACTGCTATTTAAAGGAAGTTATCTTGTTGCTGAAAGCATACACTTCGTAAGGTTTACAAATACATTCAAAAACCTACAGCTCTCATCTCTGTATATTTTGACAAAGACTCTCCATTAGTCTGGCACCATTATAAGAATCAGGAATTAATGCAAAGTTTAACATTTCCTATACATGAAGGCAGGATGCAGAAAACAAGCCCGGGCATAAAATCAGCATAATTTCATGCTAAACAAAGTCCATGCTCGCAGGTGAAATCCAAGACTACCTGACCATGAAAACTTTGGAAATTGAATTAGAAGGGAAGCTGTCTGCTACTGCTGAGCTAACTAATGCTTTCATTGGAGGCTAATGAAACAGAAGGGCCTGCAGTTCAGTGGAGTGAAGCTGAACGCACTGGTGCTATCTATACTGAATTGCTGAAAACCCAACCAGAATGGTTTTAAACCACAGCAAGAACCTGGTTGATAAGCGGAGCGCTTATCAAACGCACCCTGCAGTACATTAGACAGTGCTTTGGAAGGTTCAGGTTTGGACTGTGGGACAGCCATGCCCCACTTGCTATTACTTTACCAGAATATTATGGTTGTTGCACAGCCTTCTTGCAAACAAAGGGCAGGGAAATGAACACCAATTCTCACATTGACAGAAGAGGTTTTTAGCTGTGGAAGGAAAGGCAACGGCTGAGAAGCAGTAGAGTTCTTGATCAACACCATGAAGAACAGCATTAGTGAGGAGGGAATGACTACTGAACAATGAGTGCATGGCTGCTAAATTTTGCAAGCTTGCCTATCTGAGAATCTACTCTTGGGAAACACAACACATAAAACATACAAAGTGTGATCTACATCGTGTTTCCTTCTAAGGGAGGGGAATAGTGCTGAACTCCTGGGGAATCTGATCTCAGCTTCCCCCCAGCTGTGGGTATTTCTTCTGCTTGATTTATAACTACTTTGGAGACCTGGCAGGGGAAGGCTATCAACTCACCATCAGCAGAGAGCACAAATAGAAACGCTCCCATTAAGAAGCACGTTCAGTAAGAGTGACAGCTTAATCCCTGTATCTTAAATGTCGAGAACTGCTAAGGCAGAGACCTCAGGCAATGACCACGTAGCACTGTCTTAATTGAACCTTGGGGAGAAAGGTGGCAAAGTCAGCTTCCTATTCAGGAAAACCACTGACCAAGCAAATCTTAAAAGCTTGCAGGACCATAAACAGTGCTGAGGAAGGCTCACAAGCTGTCTGGCTTAAGGCTGGGACCACTGACACGTTTGCTGCAAGTTTATTGCATCTGAGCCAGCTTCTTCTATGCAGCCGTTCTGCAGAAGGACAGGTTTGCAATGCAGGTGCCTTTTTCAATGGAAAATCAACCCCAGACCTGGGTTGTATGCAATTGCTGGGAGCAGAGAGTGAAGGAGTAAATGGACACAAGTCATGAAGGAGGTTAGCAGTAAATACCGTGGGTATTTTGATGAAGTGGTATCATTTGATAGGTGGAAGAGTACACAAGAAGGGAAATTCCAAAGGAGTTGGGGCAGAGAAATCCCCGTGTAGCTGACTGAACCTGAAAGAAAAAGAGCCTAAATTCTGCCTATGCCTTCCCTATGGCTTCTTGCCGCAGAACTGAACAGTTCTTAACTACTTCAGATCATTCACAACAAGCTATTCCTTTAACTGAACTACTATTAACTTGGAGTTTGCCTTTGCTCTGCTACTTGTCTGAGACCCAGCCATTATTTTGACAGGATCAAAGGCACTTCACAGAAGTGAAGTGAAGCACTACACGTGGAGGACTGCAATAATCACCAGCACAAAACAGCACTGAGTAAGGTGCTCAGATGGAAACAACTTGGTTTAAAATCCCAGACTGCGCTTTCCAAGATATGCTTTTTAAAGTTGCAATCGTTTGACAAAAGCCAGAACAGTCATGGGCGTAGAAACCAGCTCCGTAGCTCTGCCCCTACGGCTGTAAGGCTCTCTCTGCCACCACAGGCACCAGCAGCCACTTGTCCCAGACAACAGAGCACTGCATGGAAAAAGGGTACGTGTCTCCCAGAGCAGATACTTCTGAGCACACAGATGGCTAATGCTGAACATCCAGATCAAAACAGCGACAGTAGGTTTTTGGGAACCTTCATGGCTGGGCAGTGATGGAAAGCAGGCAGAGCAAACCGTTGGGACTGTATTAATCCCAAGTGCCTGTATCTCAGTTTGGGCTGTAGTCAGGTGGATGCAATCTTTCCACTACCACGATTATGGTATGCAATAGAAGGAAAAAAGCTTTCTGCGTGCATTTGAGTACTTTCCTGAGGAAGCGAAGAAGCTACATGACATCCAAGAAAAGATGCTTTCAGAGTTAGTTGACAAGTTGTATTTTCCTAAGCTATTATTACACATTTTCCACAAATTTCCTGCACAGCTACAAACGTTACACTAAATTAACTTTTAGTACGGATAATAAAGTTACAAGGGCTTTTGCTGACTACAGGATTAGACTTATCTCTTTCCCAGGGCAAGTAAAACATCATTAGTTATTTCCTTTTCAACTTTTATAATAGTTTGTCCAGAGCAGTAAAATTTTCATTTCGTTTTTACAGGCGGGTTCACAGATAAAGTAGAAATCAACCAGTTGCATAGACTGTTTTGCTGAAGAATTAGCCCCACATAAGCATCTTTCAGTAGTCAGAATAAAGCCAGCTGCTCCTTACTTGTAGGCACAGGAAATTACAACCATTCTGATAGGATCTTCCACTAGCAGATCAGAATGGAGCCTGAAAGACAGCAGCTCAGCAACAAAAGCTGAAGGTCAGCTCAAAGCAAATCACTTGACTTCTCACAGAAGTTTACCTAACGCTGTGTGCTGCGTATATTTCTTTGCAACACTCAAATATTTTGAATCTGCTAGCATTCACAAGCCATTAACAGGCACCCAAAATCCCAAGCCAAACACTGCCGTAATAAAACAGGCTATATAATGTAGAAATGTATTACTGTGTTAATGTAAAAATGCTTTACCGTTGCATGATACTGAAAAACTTCTGTCCTCAAGGTCAAAACAAAAGGTCTGTTTCCCATTTAAGAACAAGTCCATTGCAAGAGATGGTGTTCACTTGCCAGCTTTCATAAAAAAGATTAATCCACAACATCAATATGAATATAATTTTTCATACTAAAATACAGATTTATTTTAAGGAAGTGGATAATATTTGTATTACATTTTATAGGCCCCTATAGTTACATCTGGTCCTTATTTATTTAAATTTTATTCAGCTTGCATAATATTTTTGCTTACAGTTATATTCTCTAAGATCAGAAAAGCTCAAACCTGAAAATTCAATGGCACTATTCATTAACATTCCTTCGGTCTGCAGTCATAGACATTTGCAAGCTCTCCTTTGATTCTGAAATAATAAAACTTAGGTAATAAGATGTTTAGTGTAAAAATATATGACTTAAGTCAGAATGATAGAAAGAGCTATGTTTCTATGAATCACATGCCAAAGCAAACCCAAGTTTTTCAAAAAGTATACATGCTCATTTTAGAGGGAATAATAAAACACAGAGCTACATATTAAAATGTTAACTCTCTCACTCTCATTATTTCATTAAATAAAGAAATATGAACATTTACGGTGTACTGTGCATAACACGGGATAGAAAGGATGCATGGGATTCTGAACATGTATAAGATATGAAGCCAAAGCCAGTGGTTTCAACTGCCAGCAAACAAGATACCCCTGAAGTCCATTTCAATATGTCCTACTGTTTTTGTATATTGTTAACTTAAATGTTATGGTTGATTTACACTCCTGGAAGACACCAACTTCTTCAAGCAAATCGTTGCTAGTCATACAGCCAGCTCAACCATTGCCAAAGATCTATCAAATATATGATCTGCAAAACTTACTGCTTTAGTTCCCATTTGTGATAACTCATGTACAAAGCAGTTTGGTTTTTTCATGCTGTGCAACATGTCATTTTCGGAATTATGATGAATCCATCAATTTCATTTTTACATTATCCAACCAAGAGTCAAAGCAATTCCTCACAATTTCAAGCTAACTACGTTTACCACTGCCATTAAATTGCCTTCTATTTCATGTCAGTGACAGCTAACAAGTAATTGAATGTTTTTCCCTCCCAACACAAACTTGTCCCTGTAATTCCAAGTCGTGATAAAAAAAACAACCAAAAAACCTTGGGACTCCTATTACCAATTTTTCTTCTATTGCTCCATTCATCGTGCAATAGATTTAACAGCATCAGTATCTATACTGAATGTACTGATGAAATCCTCCTGAGGCCAATGTCTTGCTTTTCATCTGTGGTTACAAGGTAAGCATATTCCACTGAAATAGTTCAGTCTTAGTTGGACTTGATGGCTGCATGAAGAGTTGCTCAGACCTTGACTGTCTATAACTGATGGAGCTATTTTTTGCCTGAATATAAATACAGCTAAGATCGGCAGGGGAGGAGGAGGGGAAAGAGCCCAACCGATGGAGAAATTGTTTGTTTAGTAATGGAGAAGTCACATCAGTCCTCACAATGAGGTATATCTTCACTGCTGAATGTGCAACACAGCACAAAGCACAGATAGCAGACTTGACTCTGGTGTTGGTAACAGCCTGGTCCTGGCAGCATGGAGATCCTAGCAGGGTAATTAGCCCTCACAGCTCCAGGGGCAAACAGCGAGTCCTGAACAGCTGCAATTTAAAGTCACTGTTTTCTTGATTATTCCCTTGCCCTTCCTTAACAGATGGGGTTTATGCAAGGTATGACTCACGTGAACTGACAGAATAAATCTAAATATTCTTCTGTCAAACTGTATCCCAACCATCACGAAGCTCCCCCTGCTCAGCTACACGCCAGAAAGCCTCCTGGGCTAACAGAGGTGATTAGGAAAGACTTTCCTTTCTGACTCTTGTGTTACCAACTCTTACAGCAACTAGCATTACAGCTGAGCACAGGCATACTCTGCTACTTTTTGGATCGTGGCTTAGGTTTCCCAGTTTCCTAGCTTTATGGACCACTTTATTTTACAGATGGAATACCTTAGAGTTTGTTAATTGCCTTAAAAATGCTTTTTATTAAACCCAGCTGAAAGCAAAAGCAAAAAAATTTCATATATCGAAGCAGACAACCCAGCACAAAAATTCTACACAAGAGGTTTGTTGTCATCTTCAATAAAAAAGATGCGGGACACAGATTGCATCTTTTTGTTCCTCCTCTGTTGCTCCTATAAGATACCTGACCGCCTTCCTACCTCCAAAGAGCCCCTACGTTACTGCTCCTATAACACATTTTTTCAATTTATATTCAATCTCCAGCACTGAATTGTGCTTTCAAGCCCCACCTGAGCCTCAGCACTCTCCTCCTTTCCTATGGTTTTCCAACTCGGCCTGAAGGGAAGGTCCATGCACCAGCCTCCATCAGCCCCTGAACACCCTGTGGCATGTCTGAGCACCTCCATTGCCCAGGCAGCACACACAGCCATAACTACGAGTTATCAACTTGACCATTGCTTAATTACCCAGCTGGAAGCAGAACACTGCTCTCACCTACCTGTTTTTATCTTAGAGCAATGTTTTTTCCATATCCTGCTCAGATTAAAGTCCTTATAAATTGACAATCTTAATTCATATAAGATCATAGAATCATTAAGGCTGGAAAAGACCACGAGGACCATCGAGTCCCACCACCAACCCCAGAGCCATGCCCACTAAGGGAAAATTTCACTGCAAGTTGCTCACTGGCCCCAACATGGCAGCATTCACAATGGGGTTAGGACCAACTAGCCCCACACACACTATGGAGGAGTACAGGGACAACATTCTTAAATGAATCCTCCATTCTCTGAAAAAAAAAAAAAAAAAAAAAGCAGTATAATTAAGGAGCATTTTCTAACTGTGCTAACAACAGAACCGCCGGCCTCATGGGCCATTGCTGATCACTGCCCCCAGGGTGGGACTGCCCCAGCTCAGAGCCCTGCCTTGCTGACCCAAGGCTGGAGGCCTGCCCAACGCTCCAAGCAGCACTGCATGAGGTCAGCCATGTTCCTGCGGCCTGAAGGCCTGCGTCCCATGGTTGGAGTGCCTCAGGCGCTCTGGGAGTGCTGGCAGCTGCCAAGTGACAGTGACACTCCTGTCAGGTTTATGGCTGCTATTTGCAGTGGTGGGACTGACGGGCTTTTATAGATCGTTCAGCCAGGGGAGGCAGAGGGCAGGAGGGTGTCCTGGGGAGCTGCGCTTGAGCCCCAAACCTCATTTTGGGATGTTTTTTTTTTCTTAGGGGTTGGGGGATGTTTTGTTTTTGAATTCCCACTCTGAGAGTTACTTTTACAAGTTTGATTGGACTACTACCAAATAAAAAAAAAGGCTTCTCACAAATGGAAAGCCCTGTACTTCAGCCAGCTCCGCTCTGCAGTTTAATTGCTTTAAAGAGAGGCCATGTGTTGTGCTCTCTTAGGGGTAAAGGAGAAGGTGAAAGGAAAGACAGTGAAGGAAAAAAATAATATAAAAACAAAAGCAAAACCCCATCAACCTTTAGAACAGAAGGAAGCAGCCTGGAACCCAACCCCACAAAGACAAATCCCCAGGACAGTCTTTCCTTCCTTTTCTCTGTGCCTTTCCTATGAGCACATCCTTCCAGCTGATGCTCTCCTGCTCTCTCCTAAGCACACAGTCACAACCCTTCGTTGTAAATACATGCAACTCAAAAGGTTTTTTTTAGGTTTAATGGGATGGTCATCTTCTCAACAGTAAAACATTTTACAGGGGTTGAGCCATCACTTTCCTACCTCCCAAACAACTTAATCTTCCTGCTCACAGGCAGTATTTTTCAAGTCGCTACTTGATGACTTTTGATGAAATTCTTAAGGTTATGGCTTAAAAGCCATATTCCATGTTTCATTCTGATGTGCCCCTTTTGCAGGCTGCCAAGTTTATTATTTCAAAAGCTGGGACCATTTAAAATAGATCCAGAACATTCTGAAGTAAGCTGTCCTATCACATATGAACTGCTGCTGTGTGTCAGGGCTGACTACCAGTAGCCAGTTACGTATTTTTAGATTGAGTGCATTTGAAAACCACAGCCTCCCTCTGTCCACAGCATTGACAAATGACTGGAGCTGGGGCCCGGAGCCCTCATCATCCAGCAGCCGCTTGCACACCTGCACAGGTATGAAATAAAGATACCCCAGTGGAGATGGAGGAAGACACAGGTGTCTGTGTGTTGTTTTCTGACAGGAGGGAAAGGCAGAACAAGTTTCTGCAGCTGTGCAGCACACACAGACATCGGCCCCGCTGACTTGCCCCTACTCTGCCCTCTGCCTCCAGTGGAGCACATTTCCACAGCCCTGTCGTGGCATCTCATCTCTGTGGTCTGTGTGCACTGAACCGCAGGAGCACGAAAGATTGCAAATCCCTCTTTCACACCTGCAGAAATAAGCTCCGAGAGGTTCTATTCCCATTTTGACTTCAAGTTGACAATTTCAAGAACTACCTTTACGAACAAACAAACAAACCCCAAACAAACCCAAAACTACTGAAACCTATTACTGCTCAACATTAGCTTCACTGCACTGGAGAAAACTACGGGTCTTGGGTATACAATTTCTGTCACATGACCGGACCTTTGGAAGTGATGAACTTCTACAGCGCTACTGCATAAGCAGTGAAGCATTAAGTCAATTTATTTTGCCTATCTTGAAAGTGAAATACATCCCTTCATTTAAATGATGGAGAGAAAGAAAAAATAGATCGCTCACTCTCAAGCATCTGTTTTGTTGTATTTCTTCTCTAGTCCAAGAAACCCAGACAGAAAATTTCTTAGTCTTGATTATCATCTTTTACCTCTTAACTTCTCCCCATTCTGTCACATCAATTATTTCAGATTTTTATCAAAGCTTTTTGACTTCATGGCAAAAATAACCCACATCAAACATCAAAATAATTTGGGAATAACTTGGGAGAGACTGGTAGTACAGGGCAGAGTGATGCTGATCCCACCATCACACATCCCTGGCTGCCTGTTTTGAGAACAGTTTGCAGGGACTCATTTTGGGAGGTCTTACAATGCAAGAATGAGAAACGTTGGAACTCAGACCTCCCTCCCCCCATGAGTTTCACATTTACTGCAAAGACCTTTTAAATAAAAACTCCTACAAAGACACTTTAATGATTAAGTAATGGAAGTACAAACCTTAACCCAAACTACTTAATTTAAAACTTTTGCATTTTTCTCATCTGCTCCATAAAGTAGGTATTTGTAATTTTCATTTATTTATATGAAAATCTCATGAAAGACAAGTACCAGATTGTGTCTGACAGACTGCCACGCATTATTTCCAAATTCCAGTTAAATGAAAAAGGCAGAGGGATGATTCATGCTAAAACTCCTATTTGAATTTACTCAACGCTGAGGAGATAGATAAAAAAGAGACTAGATACAAAACAGTGCATGGCTGGACAGAGTGAAAATCGTATGGGCTGATTTAGCCGTCAGAGTAACTCAGATCTATCTCCATGTGAAACAGTAATTCATTCAGTCTCCACATAGAGACTTGGATAAGTGCGATGGCAAGCTGAACCTTTTCCAATTTCAGCTTTCATGCTGTAGAAGATACAGCCTACGATCTGCAAAAATAAAATGACTTTATTCTGTACAGTTGCTTTTCTCCTCGGTCTGGAAAAAGATTATTACATTGCAACTATTCAAAATCTGTGTCTGCTGACACTCAGAACACTTTATTATTTAACGATCAACCAACATGATATTTTGGGGAACAGTTGCAGACAACAAATCAGGTCTATTGTTCCAAGTCTCTCTGTGGTATGGGATTCAGAAGAACCCAATAAAGACCCCTCTGTAACAGACACGTTTACTGAAAGAAACGTGACACTTAAAAATAAGCTATTAAAAAATATAGCATCTCCTAAATGGAGAGAGGAATGAAAACATCAACAGCAGAGGCAGAAATGGGTTTAACATAAATAACTTGCTGAGTTTACACTTGAACTGTTATATTTCAAGATAGATGAAGACAATTTCTTTTCTTGAACAGCATAGCCAAGGTCAGATTAAGCTTGAAGACAAAGAATTACAATAGAAAACAACTGATAGAAGGCAAAATCATCAATGTGACACTGAAGATTGTGGTTTCTAGTTTGTCCTCCACATACTGACCAATTCATTAGGCCATTACGAGACTGATGGCATAGTTTCCGTACCTCTTATTAGTTAGCAGAGACAGTAATATATTAGTTTAACAGGAGCTCACCAGTGGAGTGTCTTTCCCTCCAACAATGCTGAGTCCAAGTCCCGATCGACCCTTAGATATCTCTATAGTCATCTCCTGTCCAGGAACAATAGGACATGTTGCTGGATCCACTGGCAATGGAGATGGTAAGACATCTAAGAACATGAAAGGGTAAAGGAACAAGTCACACTGTCAGACAAGAGAAAATAAAACAATTTAAGTAGTCGTATGAGAGCAACTAATTAAACTCTCTTGTTTTGCTCTTCATCCAATCTAAATCAACCTTGAAGATTACAGTGAGTCACTCCTGAAGTCTCTAAATAAGAACAACTCCAGAGCTCTAGGAGTAAATGTTCAGACTATATGTCTGGGAGGACATTTAATTCAGATATGACCCATGCAATTCAGATAACAATAGCAAGGTGTATTCCAGTCAGGGCATATAAGGCTATTTCCCAACACTATAGAAATGGCAGGATGTCCCAGATTATCTTTATTTTCATTTAAAAAAAAAGGAGCAACACCTTTGAAATTCTGGATTAGGTCCTAAATACATACAATATCACTGAAAAAGACAAAAGAATATTTCGTACTGCGGTTTGTGATTTCTGTGTCTGGAGAGAGATAAGTAGGTGCTGACACCACGGATATCTCCTGCAAGTTGACTGGTACTTTTGCTGAAGATTTGGATTGTTTCATCTGTTTAAGGACCTAAAAGCGAAGCACAGTGAAAGCAAAAGAGATCAGTTATCAAACCCAGAAATGCACGTTAAGGACCAGTTGTCTCTGTAATTAGCACGTCCTACTAAATCTACCACGTCAACAGACAGAAAATGGGTAATAAGCATAGGTGATGAACTGACAACATTCAATTTAAAAATAAATGACAAATCAGAAAGACTGGATTGCTGTGCTTCCAGCAATGCTTGTGTAGGAAGCTCGTGTGAACATTACTTCGCTCTTCTCAGTGGTGCCTCTCATGACAAATAATTGTTTTGTTTGTTTGAACAAAGAACATTCCTGACATTAGCTTGTGTGACTATTCTGATGTGCTGAAGAAGGAGATCGTTTTTAAAGTCCCATCTCTCAAAAGTTATTTTTGTATTTCTCCAGTTATTCCACGTTCCCCAAAAAACCACACAATCTATGGCTAAATCCAGCTCCCTAACATAAATACACCTACATATTCTGGGAGCTGCTCCTCTACTTCCGACTGGTCCACCAACACTGGTTTGTCAGCTTTATACTTCACATCCTAAAAAGTCAAAAAAGAAAGAGAGGTGTAATTGAAAATGCAATATTATCTTAAATACAATATCCTCCAAAACCAGAAATGGCTATTCTGGTTAAATTCTGGTTAAATATGGTGACATTTCATCATCACTGGAAGTACACTTCTACTGCACACAGCTGAAGTCCAAAACTTAGAAGAGTTACTTAGGAAAGAATTAAGAATTACTAGAAATTAGTATGAATACAGAAATAAACTGAAAACAGACAGGCATAACATTGCAGGAGTGGATTTTCTGGGAAGGGATTATCCTGCATTGTTTATATTGTTCCTGAAAAACATGAAACTAGGAAGGAGATGGAAGCACCTTCTCTGGCGTGATGGGATCAGCCATTCCCATGCGATATGGAAACATACAGGTACAGACCATACAGCGCCTGTAGCTGAAAGGAGTTCAAAGTCATCTGTTCTCTCTGACCTCTCTTTTTTTTTTAATTGCTTCTCAGTAGAACTGAACATACTGCTTGTACTTAAATAAAGCAACTGCTTACAATGCATAAAGCAGTCTCATTAGGAATGTCTCAAACAATGGCACTTAATCACAGGCACCACTTGTACCCTAATTTCTTTCCACATGCTTGCAATACACTAAGGAACGTTTCTTCTTCTCCAAGTGCCTCCAGATAGTTACAGTGTCCTCCCTTTGTTATTTCAGACTATGCTGGAGGCATACGGACAAAATGAAGAAATTTACAGCCACTCCAACACCGCGTTGTACACTCAGCAATTGCCATAAGCCTGTGACCAGCTGGCTTAAAGGAATTCATTTTCCCAGATACATCCAGCAGCATTCTTACAAAGCTCCTCCTCTTTGTTAGTGCCTCAAGAACACCTTTCCTGTTTGTCTCAAGGACAGATCGCTGTTCCAAGTTCAGATCTTTAAGCCAAGTGAATCCACTCCCCCATAGGGAAGCTCAGTGTGATTATCCCACCGGCAAGACAGCAAGTGATGCACATGCTGCCAGGACATGAGGTGTTTCAGAGCACGTACAGAGGCTTTTCAGCCACTTTCACCTTCACAAAGCTAAAAGTTTTGAGAATCTCTCCAGGTCCCCATCTATAGATTCCCTCCAGCACCACTGTACAGGAAGCAGGAGAGCAGCAGTGCTCAGAGCACCAGGGCCTGCTATCAGGACACCTCAAGCAGCAGCTAATAAGCACGCAGGCTCTGCCTAACGCTTCCATTGGCTACAGTTCAGATACGAAGTTGTTTTCTTTCCCCTTCTTATCATCCAAGTCTGCAACAATGTCCATTACATAACTTTAATAAGTATAAAGTGATGAAGTGACAACAAAAAGTATCTCCGGGAGAGACTGACAAATTTATCAGCAGGAATACTTTTTTTATTGCTGCTGTCGCTTGGTGAGACATCCTGTCTGTGCTCTGAGCTGCGTGCGCTTGCAGAAGATCTGCTGATAAGCACATACTTTCTGTTTACTCAGTGAACTTGATCTCACATGTTGACTTTTACATTCCTGATTTATCCTGACATATGACTGAGAAATTCAATAACAACGGTGAAGCAGCATTAGCCCCAGTAGCAGCCATCACGCTATGAAAAACAAGGTACTGTTTTCTTTTGCCTCAACGGCCACTATAAGATTGCGACAGAAATCTCTCTTCCTCAAAACACCTCAAAATCTTGCGCTGCAATTGCA
Source organism: Bambusicola thoracicus (assembly GCA_002909625.1). Classification (NCBI taxonomy): domain Eukaryota; kingdom Metazoa; phylum Chordata; class Aves; order Galliformes; family Phasianidae; genus Bambusicola; species Bambusicola thoracicus. Next base: position 8,375 of record PPHD01008240.1, on the reverse strand, counting down.
GTGTTGAAGTGTTAATGCCACTGTGACTCCGAACCCATATCCTGCTGCTCTGATGGGTCTGATGACAACCAAATTTTTTCAGCACTTATGAAAATAAGATAGGCTTTCTAGAAATATTTGCCATGTAATTTTAAAATCTTAATGAAAAGAAATATCTGACATTCAGAAGCTTGTCTCCAGTATTTTTCATCCACTTATGTTTTCAAATTAAGGGCTGGCCCAAGTGAAGCCACAAGGTACCAAGCAGTTGCATTCACAGACATTCAAACACTCGTCTAGATCCACCTCCCAGTCCTTACGTTTTGGTATCTATTCATTAAATGGAAAAAAAAAATCAATATATTATGTCTAAGCAAAGTGCCATGGAAGAGGAATAGCTATGCAACAGCACCAAGACTGGCACTCCTGGTCTTCCCAGTGACCTGGGGCAGGTTGCTTCCCTGCTGGGCCTGCTGGACACTGCATTCTGAATTCCAAAGAGCAAATTGTAGCAGGTAGCTGCTGTTACGTGAAAACAAACAAACAAACAAACAAAAAACTAGGTGGAAAGATGAGATGGCACGGGCAGTCAGAAAGGAAAACCAAACCAAGTCCTACACTGATGCTCTCCTCACACGCACGCTTTCAGTAAGTGAATGCCTGGTCTTCTCTTACCTCCCCTCTGCCCTAGTCTGGCCTCCTCCAATACACCAATGCTGCATCCTCTCATGTCATTCTTACTGTTCAGTCTAAAATACAGTAATTTCTATCCTTTCTTGTTTCATATCAAGTCTGAAAAGAAGCTGCCAATATTTCCTGTGCCTCCTGCTGTCCCAGCAGCATCTTACCTCCATGCCTATCTTGGGTTGCTGTACTTCTTTTTTTCCATTTTTATTTTTTTTTGCATTAAATTCACATTCCCTCAATTGTCTTTCAAAAAACCTGCACAGCACCATGTCCTACACAAAGAAGTTTTTTTTTACAATTTATTCTGCATCTTTTTTCCCACTTTAATCTGTAGCCCATCATTCCTTTTTGCCAAGTTGACTAAGAGCAGCAATAAAAGCAGGTGAACTGTACCTATAAATGAGTACGAGAAAACTCTTGATTCATTTATATCTCAGCACAAATGAGGGCCCTGGACAAAGCTAAGAAATATTTACATAAATAATTCAATCTATCTGCAATTCATCAACAAATTGATTTTAAAGTTGGTTAATTTTGATGCTCAAATATTTACTAGTTATAGGACACTATAAGTCTGTTCAACACATGAAAACATGATGGAGCCAGAAGAAATTAGGAAAAAAAAAATAGGAAAACAAGTATCAGTTTTCCTCAGTGAAGGACAGCACATACAAACTGTGCACATTAAGCAAGTCTCAGAGAATGCTCTCCTTGCAAAAACAGTGGACTGCAGGGCAGGGATTGTCTCAGCAAATTGTACGTACCTCTAGGTAAGTCACTTCTCAGTACGTATAGTAGTCTTCCACTTTAAACTTTCAACACAGAGTCCAAAAAAGTGATTAAAATTGAACCCTGAAGGACTTTCAGATTTCTCGTAATGCACAATCCTGACATACTAAACAACAACAACAACCTACCTGCATCAATGAGAAGTTCAGTATTTATTGCAGTGCATACTGACAGCACCACATTAAATCAGAAGTTATGGCCTCGATGCACAAATTACTGATAGTAACTCTATAACTACGTTATTCAGGAAGCAAGACCAGATTATGATAATAGCCATTTTGGCCTTAGAATTTATGAAGCTATGAATATAAATAAGAAAATGATTAACAGACTGTTTTTTTCCTGATGTTTGTCACACATGGGTAGCAAGAGTGGAAACCAAATCCCCTAAACAGAGAAAGAGCTCCAGAGAAAGCCAGAGTGCTACATACAAATACTTACCTCAATATTTTAACAAACTGTACTGAAGTCACAACTCATGAAAACACATGATGAAAGCTGTGTACGTAAAGCAAAAGATTTTGTTCTGCTCTTACACATATTGGATATTATTCTACAGAAGTGTGCTGTAACACTTCAACCAAAAGGCAGACAAAAAAAGCAAAACAATTCTAAGCTGTGATTGTTACTGAATATTGCTTTAAGTCACTTACAGCTTTGTTGGGCTCCTCATCAGACAGGCTTTTCATGACGACGTCCAAGCTTGGGTCTTCTTCACTGCTTGGGGTTTCAGTGCAGCCATGATCCTGGTAGAAAGGAATGAAAGCAATCTTTAAACTGTGTTTAAAGAAACTTGTGAAATAAACCTTTAACCTGTGGCTCCCTGATACATACAACACTAGTTATGCTATTTAAGGTGACCTGACTAGATTCATGTTCAGCGTATGTATTACATGATAAATATTTACTTGGCATTTCAAGATAGAAAAGCACAGTCAGGCTTCCTTAAGACACAAACAGCTGACAAAAGAATGAAATGTCAGGTTCTATGCAACAAGAGCGTCTTTGGGGTACATTTATTTCATTGAATAAGAAGATGCCAAACTAGAAGTAAAACACAACATTTACTTCTGAAAACAGCGGCAATGCAGATAGTAAGAGCTTGCCAGAAATGCATGAAGCTCAGCCCACACATCCACCTTGAAAGCCAAACATTGCACATAAGACTGAGCTTTTTTGCTTCCACATGCTGGGAGAGTCTAATTACAGTCTTTTGGCCACAGAACAGCATGTGACTAAACAAAGCTTTGTGGTCCATCCCAAAGACACAAATATTGAACAAAGCTTGGAACAAATGCAGGTATTAAGGAGTCAACAAAAAACGGAATGAACTCGGGCTCTGTTAATTGTAGAGTAATTTGCAATCCACCAGCTGCACCTGGAGCATTCTGCTTTGATGGGAGAAGAAAAGCCAAAGCGCTGCCCCAAAATGACTCAGATCCAAACAAAACCTGAGCAGATCTCGCTCAGTACAGTGCAGCTCTGTGTCTGTATGGAAGCAGCCATTAGTGCTAATACAATCCAGAAAGCAATAGCAAGGATGGGACCAGGAAAAGCATCCAGCGTTGCCAAGCATGGCCTGGTGCTGTGGGGTCACAGTAACGCCCACTGAAGTATCAGGAGTTTAGGGCACCTGAATTTGTCAACTCAAGGCAAGACCAAACCCCAATTGAATTATAAAGCATCTTTTGCTTTATTAGTGCAAATAGAAATAGAATTAAAAAGCAACAGTAAGGCTAAACATGTGCTTTATCTAGAAAATTTAGTTACACTGTACTGAGATGTCAAAATGATAACAATGAGGTGACACTGCAGGGATTCATGATGCACAAGGGAGCAATCAGTCTACACTGGGACCGAGACAGCAAGAACAGTAAAGAAAAACACTGCTAGCATTGCCACACTAAGGCAGTTTCTGCACAGGAAGATTGCACGCTACAACAGAGCATGGAAGCTCCCTGCTCAACCAGCCCTTGTCTGCTTCTACAGCAGAAAAAATTGTCCAGGAAGGAGAGAGATCAGTGCTGGGGAACAAGATAGAGCTGTGGACCAACGCTCTCCATTCAGTTGGGATTGGCCCAAGATGCTCTTGGGATGGAGTCGTGTATATAGTGAACGCTTTATCACTGCTTGTTGTTGCTTACCCCTACTTCATGTTTAGTGCTGTATACAGAATATTCTTGGGGAAACAGAACACAAAAAGTGTGAGTATTCCCCTGCAAAATATTTATATTCTGTAGGAGGATATCCATGCTCCAGGCCAAAGACCGCTGCTTTGCCTGCTGAAAGGAGCAGGACAGGAGATGGCAAAGTTTTCATTCAGAGACCTCTCCTCCTTCACAGTAATAACCTGATTAACAGATGTCATTATTGCATGCCAGCTCTTTCAGTGATGATGAGAACAATAAAAAAAGAGATGGGGAAAACACACCCAGTAGGTCAAATTCCTACCCAATGCATTTTATGATTCAGGGTATAATTAGACAAGGTGCTTGAATTTATAATGAACTGGTAATGATGATTAATCTATCTAATTAAGCAACCCCAGATTAAAACAACAACATCAATCCCCTAAATGAAAAACAGCAACAGAACAAGTCCCAGTCCACAAACCTTACCTCAATAGAAGGGTGGGTACCGGTAGGCAATGGGAAAGGAGTAACAGCCATCTGATTGACTGCATCTTCATTTCTGTACAACAAACAAGCAAACGACCAACTTATTACAAGGTAAACCACAACGGCCAAACGCTTCCTTTGAGTTGCTTTTGCTCATTAAGAAAACATTATTACTTGCATATGAATTGCTTCTTACCAGAAGTTATGAGTCTAGAAGAGCATTTCACTTTTGCTCGTGTTCTTTGCTAGCAAATAGATTACATCCCTCCTTGGGACCACAGAAGTTTCAGCTGGGAGATCCTGACACTGCAGTCTTTGGAAATCTAATTTAATGTGGATTATCAGAGGATGCAGCTGGAATTTATGGCCCCTACATATCAACTGGTGTGCTAACGCTTTGTTAGCCTCTTCTAATAATGTCTTTACATGTTAACTGCTTGTTTAGGCTGTCCAGCATTCATGCTGCAGAGACATTAAACCTTCTGCCAAAATAGACCGCTTTCTCTTTTTCTGTCCATACTTGCTGTGGTCTTTTCTAAAAGACTCAATACAAAAAGTCAGGCAAGTTTTTAGACAAAGAAGGGAGGACAAAATCTGACTTCCCTTATGTAAGAGAGCATTATCTTCCAAAGATGCTTATTACATATGGCATCTTCTGCACTGTCAGGATGACATCTGATTACTCTAACTTTCAAAATCCTTTCTTATTCAAAACCATTCTGCCTTGCTAACGTTCGACCAGCATGTGTTTAAAAGTGCTTTACAGAAATGACTGAAAAAAAGAAGTGCCATTTTATCTCTCAAGAGTTAAATACACGAAGCTAGTACGTTCTGATTGCTGCAAGTCAACGCTATAAATCAATAGCTCTCAGCAGAGCAGCGTATGGGAAATTAAATCACAGGCATTTGACATGATAAATCCTACAGGCAAACGTTGGTGAATTAATTTACTTATCTTCAACCAACCAGCCATACAATTCAAAGGGATCTGCTCTGTGATGCTCGGTTCTGTACGGGCTCCCAGCTCTCCTCCTGGCCCTGCTCAAAGCCTTGAAGAGGCACCGGCTGCATTGTGAGCAGAACCAGAGCACCCGGGGTGCACACACATGTGCACAGGGCCACGCAGAGGGCTGAGCAACACTCAGAATGAAGCTCTCGAATTTCATAAGCATCACAGAGTCTCCAAGTTCACTTTACTCTGTACAGCACATTAAACAAGGACATTTTTCCTTCTCTTATGTTCCAGAGACGTCAATCTAATGATATCGCAGTTCTAAGCCATAAGAATAAATCAGCAAATGTGAGGTGTCTCCGAGACCAAGCAATTACTGAACTGTACAAAATCTTCTGATAACACTTCATTTGGAGCACGGACTGGGAAAACCAACACTTCCCTAGCATACAACGTGGGCTACACAACCTGCAATTAGCAGCAAACTTGGAAATAAGAAGGTACGATAAACCTTTGTGAGAAGTACCATTCTGAGAATTATTAGACATAAGCTTCACGATCTGCATGACAAAGGAGGATGTAATTAACACAAAATAGTTTCTATTTTGTATATACACACAACATTTTATGGTGTGTTCCCCCCCCCGTCATTGCTGGGATAACATTTTTATGCAGCCTTAAGTGGATGACCAATTTTATTCTGAGCAATAACAAAATCCCTTACAGTCATTGTTCCCCTGGAGGGAAAAAAAAAAAAAAAGCAAAGATTAAAACAAAAACCAACAAGGTTACAAAATGTCTCAACTTGTAATCTCCCCCTGCTAGGACTCCTTCATATTTAAATACTTTAATGCTGCTTCAAAGGAGAATGCTTCAAAGCTGAACCAAAGAGTGAACATATTTTAAAGCGACGAAGCTAATAATAAATTGCTCTTTCTGCTCTCCACTTCCCTAAGTGTCCTCAACTAAAACATGAATTTATTTACAACTAAAAGGAGCGATCGTTCCCTTTTGATGCTGGAGCAGACAGCTCAGACGTCTGAACATCACATTCAAATTACAGTAACTGCAAAAAGAACATTTGATATATTTGCCAAGAGCTGCTGCTCAGGCGTTCCCCTCCGTTATCTGCAGAAACAATAAACACCCCCTGCTATCGTCCAGCCCTTACCCTGGTTTGTACGGAGCACTGGGCAGCAGCCCTCTCCTGCAGCTGTTTGTATTTCACCACCTCCATGTAAACCAAACGGGGATGGAATTCAGCACTCCTCCCACAGATGCTTCCGTTGCTTCTAACCTCTGAGGATGAGCCTCTGAGTGACAACGGGGATGAGACCTGGCTGGAGGTTGAGTACCCACACCACAAACACAGGAATGCACAGCTTTCCTTATTGCAAAAGGTCACAGGCACCAAGATCAAAGCAGGGCATGAGTAGCAAAGGCCCTGTAAAGGTTACAGAGCTCCTACACTTACAGATTTTCTTGCTTGAACTGCTGTATCTCACTGCATTTCTTTTCCTCCCAAGTCTAAGTAGAACCCCTGAGTGTTCCCTGTCCATCCTCACTGCCCAAGAAGAACTCAAGTTTTGCTCCACCTCACTGCACCTCTGCTGAACGGGGAGACATGCAGCTTAAGCAAAGACAAATTCTGTTACTACAGATTAACCATCACAAATGCCTGGCACATAAAATGCCCAAGGAGATCAGCATGCAAACTGAGCCTAATGGGATGGCTCAACTGAAGCGGTATGGTGAGGCTCCAGCTCAGCAGTGTGGCGATGTTGAGCCACCTGATGGAGCTGTCTGGCACTTGGAGGATGTCATACACAGCTGGAGCCACCTATGGAGCACTGCAGAAAGCTTTCCTTCTAAAGACAATAACCTGCAGCCACAGCCTGAGCCAAATTCAGGTTTATTTGCTCAGAGGATGAACATATTTGTAATTGTTGCATCCAGGATCCCCATCTTCATTTGAGGACATTCTCTTTTTTCTATTTTAATGACTTGTGTGTATCTCGGTACTAAAATATTTGTTGAGCATGCTGAATGGCATTTGTCTCCTGTCTGAAGCTGAGCATCTCGTCCAAGATATTGTCCAAACTTCCTTTATAGTCTGTGCTAAAACAAGACCAGTCCCAAGCCAGATGCCCTCCAAAGGGTGTTCCATGTGAGCACTCAATGACCAGGGTTCGCTTGGGAAGAACTGAACTCTTCTCTGATGGCTCCTGACAGCTGTTGGCTAGCAGAAGTCCAGGTGATTCCCTGACGTCCAAACAAAGGGAAATATCCTCCTCCCCAGCTACCTTCAGCTCCATAGTTTGTCAGCACTTAAAAAGATCATTTCGCAAAAGCTTGTAGGTGGTTGTGGATGCTCTTCACAAGTACAAAGAATGCCAAGTATTGGGGGAGGGGAAAAAAAAGCAACGACCCCAATAAACTAATAACTTTGCATTAAGACACCCTAGTTAGAAGAGATCTGGAGAGCAAGTGAGAGGAATGATGCTTGTCTAGCAGCATCAGGACTCCCTCTGGTTGTGACAGCTGTGTGCACACAGACATGTAAGTTAATGAAAAGCTAGACCATCCACATCCTACTTGTTCAAGAAGGAAAACAGAAATCAGTCTGGGGTCTCTTACTTTCTTGTCTTTGTTTTCCTCCAGAAACCTCTTTGGAGAAGAGTTGAAGACTGATAAGACACACAGAATTCTTCCTTCAGCTGGGTCAAGGCAAGATGCACTTTGCATCATCTTGATTCAGTGACCAAGTGGCAGCAATGACTGTCATGTAGCCCTCAACTCAGCCACCAAGGCCAGGCTGGATGGGGCTCTGAGTGGTCTGGTCTAGTGGGAGTTGTGTCTGCCTATAGCAGGGAGGTTGGAACTGAATGTCCTTGAAGGTCCCTCTCAACTCAACTGTTCTACTCTTTGATCCTCAGAACATCACCACAAATAACAAGGGATTTGTCTCCACAACTACACCTAGAAATGGAAGGAGGGGGAAACTGACAGATTGGTGGACCACCCTGAGAAACTCCAACCCTACCATCAGAAAGCAATGGCCAGGGGACAAATTCCTACAGTGTGGGGGAACAACTCAGGACAGTTAACAGATTGTATTTAAGTGGGCAAAATCCTGCAGGACTTTACTCCAAAAGCATTTTTCATCACAGCATAAGACAGTTTTCTTTTAAGGAAAGAAAGTGTACACACAATCATAGAACCAAACACAATGGGATAATGGTCTGAAATCAGTGACGTTCACTTTGATTCAAGCATTCAAACTATATTTGATCTGCTTATTATACCAGCACTGAAACACCAGCACAGATTAAAGGCAGTTAATTGAGCAT
>PPHD01008239.1:3331-13671 GCA_002909625.1 Bambusicola thoracicus | reverse complement strand
CCTTCTTATAATATATAATATAATATATAATCTATAAAATTAGAGCTATATATATATATATTATATAACAGCCAAGATATTGCAACAACCACAGGCATATTTTTATGACATCATAGTCTGCTTTGTACTGAGCTCCTTCCATAATGTTCTTTCATCTTTGGGTAGCTGGCCTTTGTTACCTTGAGGGTGAGTTATTGCTGTGTACTGTGCTTGAGTCATTGTTAAGATTTGATCAGTTGGCACAGAATGGTTCTTCTGTTCATGGGCTTTTCATCAATCTTTTGTATGTTTGTCACCAATTTGATTTGCTAATTTTTCTACATGCAGCCACTTCAGGTAGTATTGTCATTTATCTTTAAACATTTGTGCTCCATCTGCTTTTGATATCAACGGATTAGATGACTGAACCCAGTGAGACTTTTGATCCCACCACAAGACTTAAAATTAATATTTTAATTTTAATTGCCCACCTTGGATTTGCTTATGAGGCCTATGGAGAAAGTATCACAGACTGTGAGAAGTAGTACTGTAGCTAAAAAAAACCCATCAAGAATCTAAAACAGTGTATTGCAAAGAATGATAAGAAGCAGAAAGAGTCCAAAAAAGGTCTGTGGAATGGGACATGGTGGCTAGAGAGCTGTGGAACGGGAAGGGAGAAGTCCAGTACTGGGAATGTATGTGTACCTGGGCAGGTAGCAGGAGGAGATAGCTGCCTTATCATTGCAGGAAGGAGGGCCTGAAGTAGGAAAGGTGAATGCAACTGATCAGCTACACTAGGAAATAGATTTAAGTGACGCTCCCTTCTGATGTTAAATCTGTATTTCTGTTTCTTTGTGTTACATTCTCAACCTTACAGGAATGGCACAGAAATAAAGAGCTGTAGGCTCTCAGGCCTTTCTCATCCCTGGTTCTGTTTTATGAGTACATATAGTTAGTAAAAAGGATGATTTGCTATAGTTTTAGTGTTTTGACATCTGGAAAGGCAATCTCTGTCCAATGCTTACTGAATCCAAAACGATCGACAAGCACCTCTGGGTCATAATTAACATAAATATATATATTCTAATGAATTAGCAGGAAACCTTCGAAGGTTGTTTTAATTTGGAGATCATAGCAATGGGACATGGTGATTTTGATGGAACAACCTCTGTTCTAAAGGCTGGGATGTTTCCAAGCCTTTGTATCAGTGCATACGCTTATGTTAGCGTAGCTGAAATGATAGAGAAATCATCTGTGAAGATGGGGAGAAATTCCTACACTTACTTCATTGATGGAGAAAATCACAGTATCTCAGAATTGCAGTGGTTGGAAGGGATCTCAAGAGATCACAGAGTCCAGCCTCATGCTAAAGCAGGTATCCTGCAATAGATCACACAGGTAGGTGTCCAGATGGGTCTTGAATGACTCCATAGAAGGAGACTGGATTATCTCTCTGGGCAGCCTGTTCCATTGCTCCATCAACCTCACTGTAAAGAAGTACTTCTGCACGTTACTATCGAACTTTCTATGTTTTAGTTTTAGGCCATTGCTCCTTGTCCTATCACTACACACTGCTGAGAAGAGCCTGGCCGTGTCCATTTCCTTCTACTTCCCTTCAGATATTTATAAATATTAATCAGGTCCTTCCTTGTTCTGCATCTTCTGGTATATGTTGCTTTATTTGGAATACGGAATAAAAATAGAACCTCTCACCTGATTTTGCCTGTATCTTGCTAACACCAATTATAGTTCCTTCTCACTTAATCACGGTGCAGTGCCCTCGGGGCATGTGATGAAGTGCTGCTCCAGGCACTCTCTGCTGAAATGTCCTTCATGAGAGGACTGAATTGTTGCATGAGTGTATAATGCTTTTCTGACGGTACCATTTCACAGAGCTGCAGCTGCTTACTGGTGTCTATTCCAATATCCAAAGATCCCAGTTGGCCAGTTGGTACATCAGTGTGTGCTTGCATAGTGCACTGGATTGAAAAACTGATGTATGTTTAAAAACAACTTTTCTCTTTTGCTGAGTTATTTTTAGCGCTTACTGTTACAGGATCCACTTCGCAGCACAGCTGGGTAAAGAGGGACACTGCTACAATAAACAGCGAGAAAAAGGGATCAAGGCAGAGGAGATAGAGACTGCTAAAGTCAGTGTGGTTTATGAAGGGATGATCTCTGAGTGTGCTTGGGAGGGGCCAAGTTGGCAAGTGGACTGCCACTTGCCAGCTGCATATAAAACAATCTATTTTTGTGAGGTGGGAAAACATTTTGCTAGGCTGTTGCAGGTAGGAACTTATTATTAGAGAGATATTGGTGAATTGAAAGGAGCTCAGAAAGATGACAGAAATGATTAGAACCTATGTACATGTGTACAAATGCGCGCTGAGGGTTAGCTGGATATGAGCATTTTGAAGAAGTGATGATCACATTGGAATGTGCAAGCACAGAAATATTTGGTTGATGTATGCACTGTAGATAGTAAAGGATACAGGAAAGTAAGAAGAGCAGTAGTAAACATAAGCAAGAAAAGTTTATTCACTGTCTGTGTGTGTTTACTACTAGAAGGTTTCTGTGCCTATTAGGAATAGTTTCTCACGGGAGGTTCCATTTCTTGGAACTCATAACTTAGCAGGATAAATATTAGAAAACATATTGTATACGTTAATTCAGTATTGGCAGAGAAATGAATGAGTGATCTGTTACACGTTTTCATCTTTTGGTAACTGTGAATCATAAGTGGCAAATGCTGTTGAAGACTATAGCTGAATTTCAGATGGGAGGTTCAAAATAAATGCAGAACGGGATGCACAGTTGTATTACTAGCCATGACCATTTTCTGTCTACTTTCTTGTTTCTTTATATTGCAAGTGTTTCTTCAGTGGAGTCAGCTGTGAATGAGATTGTGCTGGATTGCAGTGAGGCTTGTACACTCTGGAAAACAATTGACCCCAGAGATCAGTGTGTTACAGTGAAGTTAAGCTATAATATCAATGAATAAAGACGACTGCCTCATGTGAATAGACATAATAGTAACTGGAGAATTCTGAGAAAGGAGTTTCCAACAGGTTTCTTGGTAACTGGTGAAATAATTTTTAGCCTTACTCATAACAGAGTAGGTAAAGGGAACCAGTGAACCAGTGCTCCATATTTTCACACCTTGTACCATATAGATACAGATCAGTTTTGGTATTCAAGGACTGTAAATTACTGATAGATTTTGTTGAATCTCATCAAGCAAGCCTGTACAATGAACTTCTTCTAGTTATGTTTCTTACATTATGTAATTACAGCATTTAGTTTCTTATTTGAACCGTAAATGCTGTTAGAAAGAAATATTTTGTTTAGTGTCCTTGTTTACGCCTGTTCGTATTTGTTTAATGGCATAAATATTGGCAATGAATTTAAAAGGTGAATCTGATTAAATTTCACCTATAATTTGATTTCATACCCAAATCCTGGCTGATTGATCCTGGTTTTAAATTCATGATGAATTTCTCAAAGATACTTGAGGACGATTTCATTCTCAAATAGTAAAATTATCATTAAATCAAATTCCTTTGTCAGGCTCTGTCTGCATCTGACTCAGTAGAAGTTACATTGCATTTGCTTTTTGGATCGAACTCCCTTTTCCTTCCAGACAGACAATAGGACTAGATGCTTATTTTTTTATTCATCTGTATTAAATATGAAATGTGGAGGTATGGCTTGAATGTAATTGTTTTGATATTTGTGTAGATTCTGATGCTGAAGGTGAAATAACTAGGGAACACACACCACAGAGATGAGCAGAAAAAAAAGGAGAGTCTCGTTACTCCCAGTCAGTTTTATTATAAAACCAGGGGACACATAAACTGTAGAAGTGTTTTAGTTAGTACATTAGTAATCTCATAAGATCTTCCTCTTAGACTCTAGCACTTCCCTCTGCACTTTGTTAATGTTTTGTATCTGGGGATTATAAAGTGATTACTACAGTTTTAATTTCACTGAACAGTAGATACAACTTACTGAAACAGAAGTTGCTTACTTTTCAGTGCTAGTCCCAAACTCATCATATTCGCTAATGTAGTAACATATATAATGAAGAACTCTGAATGCTGCATATGATGAGGCTATTTGATAAGAACAACTATTCTGCTGTTGTTCATATAATAAGCTGCTTGTAATTATGATACCTAACCAGTTAGGCTGCTACTTAAGTTAGCACCTGATGTCAAACAAAAAACCAGAAATGTGATGTTTGAATGTATATAAGTCATGCCATATGTTCCTGAAGGCCATGATCACAGAATCATAGAATCTTTTGAGTTGGAAGGACCCTTTGAAGTTCATTCAGTCCAACTCCTCTGCAATGAACAGGGACAGGCACAGCTAGATCAGGTTGCCCAGGTCCAGATCCAGCCTCACTTTGAATGTCGCCAGAGATGAGGCATCAACCACATCTCTGTGCAACCTGTTCCAGTGCCTCACCACCCTCACTGTAAAAGACTTCTTCCTTATGTCCAACCAAAATCTACCCTCTTTGAGCTTGGAGCTGTTTCTCCTTGTTCGGTCACCACGGATCCTGCTAAAGAGTCTGTCCCCTTCCTTCCTGTAACTGCCCTTTAGATACTGAAAGGCTGCTATCACGTCACCTTGGAGCCTTCTCTTCTCCAGGCTGAGCAGCCCCAGCTCTCAGCCTGTTCTCGGAAGAGATGTGTTGCATTCCATGGATCATTTTTGTGGCTCTCCTCTGGACGTGCTCCAAGAGGTCTCTGTCTCTCCTGTACTGAGGACTCCACATCTGGACTCAGTACGCAGGGTGAGTGTTCACCAGTGCAGAGCAGAGGGACAGGGTCACCTCCTTCAACCTGCCGGCCATGCTTCTTTTGATGCAGCCTGGGGTACAGTTGGCTTTCTGGGTTGCGAGGGCACATGGCTGGCTCATATCCAGCTTCCCATCCACCAGTCCTCCCAGATCTTTATTTGCTTCAGTAGGATGTAGGCTGTACCTTTATGATGCATGCATGACTTTATATCTTGAGATGCAACTGACAGTGCGTTAGTTTGGCAGATTTTCATGTGGAATATGTAGCTAACTTATTTCATTAAAAAAACTGTTACCACAATTGAATTTCAGATCAACAGAGGTTGAATCCTTCCCTATGCTCGGTGTTCTAAGCGTTGCAGCAGCTAAAACTAGATTCTGTTAATATTCTATTCTTTCCAATGTTTCTGTTGTAAATGAAGAGAGATAAATTATTCCATTTAAGGTGTGAGGCTTGTTTTTTTTTTTTCTTTTTCATTTTTATTATATATGTACAGGACCCTCCTCTTGGGCAGTGTTGTTATTAAACATGCTAGAATTGAGTCTTAGTTGTGCAGGATAAAAAAAGAAAAGAAAGCAAAATTGTCTGGAAAACAGTCTTCAACAGCCTTTGCTGTCAGAAAAGCTCACTAGCTAATTACAGACACATGGGAATATTTACAAAGAGTTGGGCATGGACTCAGAAAATAACTGATCTCCTGCTCTGGTTCGGCTTATATGTATGACAGCTCTTAGTAATCCTGTTCCCTATTAGAGATCTGCTTCATCATACTGTAACAAAGTACAGCTGCATTGCAGAGCACCCTAAAATATTTTAATGATCATAAGTTACACTGAAGAGATAAGTTACCTTGCTAAGAATGAAAATAATTCTTTACTTTTTATCATTCTTCCATTCTTTGCTCAAGTTTGGAAATGTGAGAATTTGAAAATCTTCTGTACTTCTTTTATCTTTCTAGCGTTACTTGGTGCTTACCAAGGGTAAATAATGGTTGTAATAAAAACGATATAAATGTTGGCCTCTGCACAGCAGGGCCATGACATCATAGCTTTAAAGCATCTGAACACATAGTTCCACGTAGTTCTTTTTCTCTTCCTTTATGAACCATTCTTCTCTGGAGAGCTCATGTTCAGCATAAGGAGAACTTGGGAAGAGGGAGAAGAACAAGAAAAGACTGCTTCTATTTCTTTCCATATAAACAATACATTCTTTGTGCAAGGGCTTTTTTAATGAAAAGAGACTGTTTACAGAGGGAATGTGTAACTGCTAATCCTTTGCAGCATTAGAGTTTAATAGTCAGTGTAACTAAACAGTGCTCAGCTAGGTCCTAAGGATTATTTTCATTCATTTGGGGGAAAATTTCACATGTTTAGCAATGAGTACTTATAAACAAGTGGCCAGGATTCAGAGTGCTGTTCTGAGCACTACTTCAGCTGTACAAAGTCTTTTGGTGGCTGCAGAACTCCCCCTGAAATCTCAGAAGGACTGGAGATTTTGAAACAACTCTTAATGGTATTTGGCATTTGTTCAGCTGCCTCTGTCCTTACCAGAAAGTACAAGTTTACTTTCACATGCTTAACATCAAGAAGGGTTTTGAAAGAATGATATGAGCTATTGTTACACTGAGGGGCTTTTTATTTTTATCTCAACTGAAAAAATCTGAAATATTTAGAATGTTGCTGAATTTCCTTACAGTTAAGGGAAAAAAAAAAGAGAGAGGAGGGGAGAAAGACACGTCTCCTGCTTTTTTGAAGTTGTAAGTGTATGTTTTCTGTCAGAAATTTGAGGCTAGAGATCAGCTTATGTTTTCCATTTTGCTCTTCCTATTGCCGTTATTCTTCATCGTGTGTGATGCACATGATGCAGCAGAAAGTACATTGCTTGCAGATCTGAGATACTGAAAAGAAAACTACATGCAAGAAGTTGAAAAGAAGAGGAGCCCCATAAGCTCCAACTGTCCCTGTAGCTGATGTGATAGCTCTCAGAAACTGCCTCTGTGCTATCAGGTTTCCTAAGAGCTGGACATTAAAGTTTCCCAGATTTGGCTGTGGGTCAAGTTCTATGACAAGTTCTGACTTCTTACTTCTGCTGTGGTCAAATGGAGTATGTTTTCAGAGTATGCTCTTAATTATTGCTTGTACATCGAGAGTTCTGGAAAGTACATTTATATATATGTATGTATGTGTGTGTGTACATGCAGAATTATCTAACTGTTATCTACAGCAGAAGGAATGTTGTATCTAAATCTTATGTCAAGTCAGTAGTGGTTAACTTTTTATTATTATTGTTGTTAAATATTAAAGTTACTTATTATAATTGCTGCTTATTTATGGCCTCTAGTTGTGCCAGGGGAGATTGAGTTTGGACATTAGGAAAAATTGCTTCTCTGAAGGAGTGTCTAGGCACTGGAATGGGCTAGGAAAATGGTGGAGTCACCATTCGTGGAGGTGTTCAAGAAACATTTAGGTGTTGCACTAAGGTACATGGTTTAATGGGGAAATTTTGGTGGTAGGTAGGTGGTTGGACTAGATGATCTTGGAGGACTTTTCCAACCTTGGTGATTTTATGATTCTATTCCCAGGACATTCCCCACTGACTTCAGTGCCCTTGCATTTGATAAATCTTTGCATAAAAAGTTGTTGTTGCTTACTACTAGATTGTCAAAGTTTTGACGGGGGGCTGAAACACGCAGCATTCAAAAAGATGTGGTCTACTCCCAATTTACTCAGAGCCTGATAAATCTTCTTTCTGTTTATTTTTACTTTTGCTATTGGAGGTACACTGAGTAAACAAATTAAAAACATAGCAGAAAGAGAGATAAATGATCTTTACTATTTGAGTTTGTAAAAGAGACAAATACAGCATTTGTTGGAATGGAGTCACTGTCTGAACTTCTCAACAGCAAACGTTAATAAAAGCAGATCAAAGCCATAAAGTGATGTGCTAGTTTATTCTGCCTTCACATAAATAGAATCTCTGTTGAGAATCTTCACCTACACGAGGATCCTCCCCAGAATTATATGGGAATTATCCATTGCTACTTCAGTTTTGGTAATTCTGAAGATCTGATGTTGTTAGTTCCTTCCAAGTATGTATCTGATTTGGCTGATTTTCCCACACTGCAGTTCAGCTGAATACTACTGATGGTTTGTTAATGCTGATTTCTACAGTGAAAAGCCCATGTGCATGTAAACACAAGGCCTTGCACAGCAAGATTTTTTAATTGCATCATCTATAATACATTAGTGAACTATTATTCTCCTAGTGTTCTATTTTCCCACCTGCCTTCTTCTCTACCTGTTCAAACTCTCTAATGTTTTTGAGTAAAAGGCATGAATTAAAGTGGTAAAGCAGAGCATAAGAAATCATATCAATATGGAAAATACAGAAAAATCAGAGAGCAATTATTCTGGACCCTTAGGAAAAAAAGATGTTTCACATTATTTTGTGAATTTAATTTTTCATTTTACATCTATCTTTTCTTTAATTCCATGGGAACTGATCACAGAGGTCTCCCTTATGAGACATCATGAGCTATACTGTCACTTGTAAAGTATGAGAGCTTCTCCAAAAATAGTGCCTCCTATTTTATTATGTTGGCCCACAACATCAGAGGCATATCATGGTGTTATGGCAATAGAGGTTGAACCTTCCCGCCAGTGTTTTGTTATGTTTTGTTGCCATGTGACAGATGGCAGGAGAGGGGCAGCCTGACAAAATGGCGTTTGACGTAGAAGTGCATGTGAAACAAAGGGGTGTCATTGAATTCCTCTGTGGAAAAAACATGGCACCCACTGACATTCATCAGTACTTGCTGAATGTTTCTGAAGACCAAACAGTGGATGTGAGTACAGTGAGGTGGTGGGTTGTGAGTTTCAGCAGTAGTGACAGTAATGTGAAATACAAGCCACACTGCAGATGGCTATACCTTTTATGGAGTCAGCTCAAACTGTAAGATAATCAAAGGAGTCTATTCTGTAAAAACACTACCTAGAATGAATGTGTTAATTCCTTGTAGTAGCAAACAGACTGCCGGTATGTGCCCATCGTCCTCAGCCATGCTTTTTTTAGGGCTGACTCTTGGTGATTGGCTATTAGAGCAGAGTAGACCTGTTTCTTGCTAGATGATTGAGCTGTTTACACACAGTTGTCATACCACAAAGTGAAGAGCATATCCATCAGGTCATCTATGCACATCAAGGGACTATGACCAGAGAACTGTACAAAGGTGAAAATCAGCACCAGTGCATTGGAAGCAATGATTGCAATGTTAGAATATCACAGAGTTTGCACCAGGTGGATCCCATGAGTGTTCAAACAGGAACACAAAGAATACTGTATGCAAGTTTTAAGGACGTACTGAGCCAATATAGTTTCCAGTATTGTTTCATTATTGGTGACGAAATGTGAAGTCACTACTATGAGCCAGAGTCAAAACAGTAGTCCATGAAGTAGCAGTATGTCCATTCCTCATAGAAGAAAAGGTCTAAGAAACTGTGGGTAATGTTATGCTTAGTCTTTTGGAATAGGCAGGAAAGGTTTGATCCTTCTGGATTTCCTGCAACCCAGGCAATCATCAGCTGTGACTGTTACATCATGACGCTGACTAAGCTGAAGGCTTGAACTTCCTGAGGAAGGCCAGAGAAGAAGACAGCCTTTCTCTTGCAACATGGTAATGCTTGGCCCTGTAACAGTCTAAAGGCTGTGGAGCACACTGACTAGCTTGGGTGTACTGGCCTACTAAAGTCACTGTATAGTCCAGATCTATTCCATTAATGCTGGTTGATGGAGTGCATGGGGAACATATTTCCAGCAACAGAACCATCATAGAATTATGAAATAGTGCATCAGTTCCGCTGGTGCATATTTTTACAAGTACGGCATACAGGCTCATCTTCATTAGTGGTGAAAAGGCATAGCTGATAATAGTGATTAAGTTGAAAACAGTGCTTTGTAGCTGGCTTTGCTCTATCAAATAGTGTTTCTGTGCTCATTGTATTTGTTGTTGTAGTTTCCTTGGAAATAAATAGAAGGCATTATTTTCAGAGTAACCTACATATGTTAAAATGCTCTGATTTTTTAAAAATACTTTAAATCCCTTCAGATAGAAGTATTTAATTTGGGGGACCTTATTTCTGAACCCTTTAACTAACCCTGAAACTTTACTCTTCCAATGAGAATTTCGCATGAATTCTGCAAGGCATATCGAATACCTGCATAGTCAGAAAACTGGAGTGTTCTCTGGTGACATGATTGACTTAAAGTTATCCATTAAGGAAAACATTCCCAAATACAATTTTAGAAGGTATTTTTTAAAATGTGATAGCGTTATTTCATGCAGTTGAGCAGTATTTGACTTCCAGGCTCAACCAACTGTGTTGTTGTTGCTCAGTGTTATCTATGGCAAATTAAAAGATAAAAAAATAAAAACATGGACAAAACCATTCCAGGAGAAGTGAGTGATCCTAACTGCAAAACATAAAATGAAATAAAATAAAACAAAATAAAAAATTACTTACTTAGGTCTGAAAATCTAAGGTCTTAAAATGTTGT
>PPHD01008238.1:5351-22005 GCA_002909625.1 Bambusicola thoracicus | reverse complement strand
TTTAACAGTGATCAGCTCAAAATTATCTTATTCAATTCTGTATCAGTGAGAGTGCGGTAACCACTTGCAGTGCTTTGCTTAATTGCAAATTCCAAAGTGAAAATTACCTTGAGCAGACCACAGTTTACCATTCCATCTTTTTTGCATGAGTTTACCTATACAGATATGGCTTTTCTCGTTAAGCAAGCTATTTTGTCTAGTTGATGCATCTTAAACAACTTATTTTACCAAATGCATTTTTCCTAAAAGCTGTTCTATCTTTACTGTTACTTACATTAAAAAAATACATATATACATTCACAATTAAAGTTTTGGTATTCAAACCCCTTTATACTCACATGACTCAACGTCTCTCTCTTACAGTTTGTACAGATTCTTTCACTGCTTTATTTCATTTGTTTCA
This sequence comes from Bambusicola thoracicus, assembly GCA_002909625.1. Classification (NCBI taxonomy): domain Eukaryota; kingdom Metazoa; phylum Chordata; class Aves; order Galliformes; family Phasianidae; genus Bambusicola; species Bambusicola thoracicus. The sequence goes on along the minus strand of PPHD01008238.1, from coordinate 21,602 downwards.
TTGTGTTTACTCCCAGTACACAGCCAATCAGCCTACTACTGTAAGCATTAGGAGTGCAGTCAGATTTACAATTTACATGTAATTTATTCCCTTGCTTTAGGCCTTTTTACCACTGTGAATAGCAACTTATGTTTGTCACAGAACCTGGGGAGAAAAGCTTTCTTCAAATGACTCAAAAGATGCAAAGCTTTTTAATTCTGATGTTCTATGAGATTAAACTTAATCAACAGCAGCAGGAAGGCAGTGAGAGCAAAGCGATAACAAGCAGCAGAAAAAAGTGCTCCCCAACATCTATTATAACTAGTTTATAAATTACAAAAAGAAACAGAATTCATGACATGATAACTATTTCCACTGAAACTGAGTTCATTTCAGTTTGAGTATACATTAGGATATAAATATATTTATTTCAGGCATTTCTTTAGCAGAAGTAGCAGGCTATCCTACTCATAGCATAGCAAGAATGGAATCTTACATAAAAATTGATTAGGGTAAAGCAGATTAGATAGATTATTCCTGCATGTTTTTCACTAAGATGCACTGCCACAACATAGCTTTTGGATGGCGTGCTCTCCACTTATGGTTCTGCTGACACACAAAGCACACAGTTTTCAACCTTGTGTGTTTGTTGTTTTTGTTTGTTGTTCTTCGAGTACTATGTACATGCCAAATGCTAACCAACCCTAAAGAAGTTCTGCATAGGTACAAGAAGAGAATTTCAGGGGATGTCCATGACTAGCAGTATTCCTCCAAGAAAAACTCTCTAGCTAAACAAACAATACAGATTACTATCAGTATGAAAACTCTATTGCAATAACTAACAGATGATTCTGCAACACATTTAATATGAAGCATTACTTATGGAAGTTATTTTATTAACTTTTGAAAGCATCAAAGCATTTATTTATTTTTGTGTTTCTTCCTTACCACCTGAAGTGTTAGGCGCTTTGTCCTTTAGACCTCTAAGTGGAGATTTCAAGTACAATGCTCATCAAACATTTCTGGTACTCTCCTGTTTCCTTTTCCTCTACGCATGTAGGGATACTAGGGTGATGTGATTAATGTCAGCACCACTCACTCCACACATAGGTTTAATGGCACATGCATTAGTCAGAGTGCAGGAATCATTAACTCAGCACATTACAAATTACAACTAATGTATATTAAAGGCTTCTGGCATTATTTAAATTTCACACAGCTAAGTGTTGACAGATCTAACAGACCGCTGCCCTGAGAGAAGCAATTCAAGACTTCAGCATTAAAATGTATACTATAAACATATCAAAGCATAATTTCCAATCAATTCCAGTGACTACAGCACAGAAAAAAAGAGTTTGACCAATGTTGTCAAATGAATAGAAAAAAAAACATCATATAAATCACATTCTTTGTGACACCATAGAAATCAACAAAAACATGGACATCTTATGATAAATAAAGCCCTAGTTTTATTAATCGATATGAAAAATGTGACCCATATATCACTATAAATATATCCAACAATACCAAAAACAACCCACAGTTTCCAGTTTTTGAATTCTTCCCTTTGTGCTTCCATCCAAATTATTCAATTTGTTGTTTGTACACTTGAGCAAATATTTTGCATAGAACTTGCTTTGCACAAAGCTTGGCTTTATCACTGCAACATAACATGATTTGTCCTGCACTCATATGCTGACTATTAAGCATACACATTCATATGCATGCCCTGGAAGTGATCACGTTCCTATCATTCCCAGTAATATTTTATTTACAACTAGCAATAACAACTTAAGAAAGCAACAGAGGTGCTATTCCTCCCCAGATGCAGGACTCTGCCCTTGTTGAATGGCAGTAGGTTTCTCTCTGCCTATCTCTGTCATCAAGATGTTTCTGAATAGCAGCACAGCACACAGAGGTATGAGCCACTCCTCTTAATTTTGTATCATCAGCAAAATTGCTGAGGAGGCACACTCTACTTTTATCCAGGTCATTGACGAATTAACTCAACAACACTGGACTCAGTACCACCACTCAACCCTAGGAAATATCTCTAGCTACAGGCCTCCAACTAGACTGTGCCACCAATCACAACCCTCTAAGTACACTTCTGTTCATATCTACCTAAGGCTTTTGAAGAATATTTAACAGCTTTAGGCTGTTACACAATAGAGAAATTGCACAAAAGAGAAGATGCTGTAACGCAATAGAGAGAGCAGCAGTGACAGCAGAGTAGCAAGATACCAGGCTGAAGTAAGTAAGGATTTGTTCAAATACAACAACTGTAAACAGAAAAACAAAGGAAATAAGCTGCTTACTTTCAGAAAACCTCAGGTAGGCAGGGATCTCTAGCAAGAAATCCCTACCTCCACTGCCAACACGTAAATGAGGTCAAGAAAGGGGTGAATCCTGACTCCACCCTTTCCAGTCACTTAGGTACATTGCAGGCACCTGAGTTCCCCTGGGTTGGCCCTACCTTCCACCAGGTTCACAGTCAGGTTCAGGCCATGACTTAGCATTTCTGCTACACATGTCAAAGGAGAATAGTTTGGATCAGGCATCAAGATTTCAGCTTTTGCTTTCACAATGCGAAAATAATCCAAAGCATTCTGCATTTTCAAAAATACTTGTCAGATTTTGACACAGTAATATTACAGAACAAGATGGAAGAGAAACTTACCAAGCCTGCTTCTTTTTTTTTTCCCCCAATCGTTTAATTAATCATAAAGTTTGACTTCATGAAATCTTATGAATTCTACATCAAATTACTGGCATGGTGGAACTGAGTTCTACATTTATAGAACTGAAGTTTTGATTTCAGTTGATTGAAAATATTTTCATCACAATAAAAATGTTCTTCCTCAAATCTCTATAAATGCTTACACTGTACAGAGAAAGCAGCAGTTACGATCTTGTTTTTGTTATGATGCATACACACAAAGAAACAATAGCACCAAGACTATGAAACTGAAACAAGATTTTCCCTTACTATTTTGCAAGTATTATAACATGGAGGAAGGGGCACTGAGACAAGATTTCTTTATATTCCTTTTTAAAACATAATTTCTCATCATTTACACAAATAGTTACTAGTCTTTTATTTCACACTGATCTATAGTACCAGTAAGATACATTGTACTGGTGCCCAAGTTCCTGCTGTAATGAGGCAACACAAACAACTTATAATCATGACTACAAGCAGCTGTAACATAAAATTGCTGCTCAAAGAGGGAAAATAACTCAAATTCTAATCTATTTATAAAATACATAATAATTACATTATGCAATTCTAAAGACACATCCTGACACAGAGCTTATAGTGGTTCTTCATGCAAGAGTGAAATAAATTCTAATTTTGTCCTATAAAAAAAGAACTGAAAAAGAGATTAAGGCAAACCTTAGCCACTTGAGAAACACCTTTTTCCCAACAGCTCATCACACAGTGGTACAAGTGGTGCTAATTGAGAAAGCATAGCTTTCTTCAACTGATGTAAATGTATCTCTTGCCCAGCTATAGGTAGTGCACTACTTATACAAAATATTAAATTTTGTTGGAAAGAAAAAGATGCTGCGAGTTAGTTTAAAACTTAGTTGCAAGTCCAAAGAAACACTGAAGCGTAAAAGTAACCGTCAATATCACAACTGTCTCAATCATGTAAGTTACATCTATTATAGCATAATTATATCTTTTGCGCACTATGAGATGTCCAAGGATTTTAGTAATGAATTCTCAGGGGAAGAAAAATATGCTCTAATCACAGTTGGTGATTTGATGCTCTCCTTCCAGTGGAATCTTTAAATTGGACATAATAAGAGATTCAAGGTCAAAAGGGAGAGGGGGAGTCATGCTGTACTGCACCTCTCTTCCCACGTTTTTTCCTCTTGTATTTTCATTCATTTTGTAGATCAAAAAAGATAGTCATCAGAAATTCAATGTTCTCTACCAATCTTTCTTAACAAATACAGGTCACATAGTTCATATGCTCGTGCCTCTTATGTCTGCTTTTGTGTTTCAAATGCATCCGCATTACACAGATGGTTACTTATCTGTTTCCAACAGTTACTAAGTATAGTATCAGGATGTCACTTTGCAAATAATTCTGATTACCCCAACTGTACTATATCATTACAAACTGGTAGGTTATCATATCCAGATTATCACTTCATTCCTTATCCAGAATGGAAGATTCAAAATCACCTTTTAGACTTCTTTTGCAGGTGTGAACCATGAGCAGAAATTTCATTGCATTTTAGTCATAAGCATAATTAATACATGTAGAGAATCTGTAGAAGAAATAATAACATTCGCTTATGTGCTTGAACAAATAATATTACTTATGCAACTCATAACGCTACAAAATTAGCTGCCTAGACATTGTAAGTTACTCTGAAACTCTTTTATACTGATGCGGTAACAGAAACATACTCCTAAAATATCCTGGCGCCTGTGGAAAATAAAACAAACTAGTTCACATGAAATGTCCCAGAAAATAATGTCTCAGAGAAGACATAATTAAAAAAGATTTCATTAATATAGTAGTAAATGTCAGAAGACTGGTTTTGTGTGAGATAAAGATAACTGCTTTTAAATCCTGTTTGCCTTTCAACTTGAAACTACTCTCTAAGTATTTTTCTAAGCTGTGCATTCCCTTGGCAATGGCCAAAGTTCAGTTCTACTACTTCTTACCAAGTATTTTGGGACTTTTAGAAAAGTGTTTAATGTGTTATCCACAGAGTTATCCACATGAAATAAAACTTTTTCATTCATTTCTTTGGCCTTCATTCCTCCAGGAGCAACGTCTGGCAGGAAGGTGAAAATTTCTATGGCTTAAGCATGCTCTTCCAAGGATATCTCAGCACATTTAGCTCAGAAATATATATATATATATTTTGGCTGAAAAGAAGAAACAAAATCCAAATTGTGTAACAAAAAAAAAAGGCAAAACTAAAAGCAATAAACTCTCATTGGTAGATTAATTCCTCCATCTTTTGAGGACTGGGATGGGGAGGGAGGACGTAGGAAGAAGGTTCATGACATTGAAGTACTATCACGGGTAGAAATTAAGGCAATCTTCATGACAGCGATTCTCAAAGGAGTGCTTCATTTTTCAGCTTTCAATTTCCTTGAACATTTTGTAATTATATTTCCATAATTTACTCACATAATACTATAATTTAGATACTTCTTCCTAAGTCTATCTAATGAAAACAGCAGGTCTGAATTTTCACTTTAGTGTAAAAACTTGCTCCTTAAATCCATGTTGGATGTCCTAGCTTTCAGATATTCCATGCTAAAAACAAATAATACAGCACACAACTGCACCAGTATTTCTAAAGCACTTCATTTAGCAAATGACATTACTAAAATTTTATTTATCATATAATGTAGATCTAAGTTATTAAGTCTATGAACAACACATTTTAAATGCTGTAAGAAACCAATGATTTGTATTAATTTTTAGATATAATGAAATTCTGATTGTACTTATAGTGTCACATCATTTTCTTGGTAAGGAGTCAGAAGTCTAACTTTAATGAGGGGGGTGGGAAAAAAATAAATAAATAAAATAAGAAGCTAACACTTGGTCTCCAAAATGTAGCTGCATGATAAATTAATGCCCTTAAACCAAAACAGAGGAGAAATGGGAGTTAAGTAATTTACTTTCTATACCATCAGATTAAAATAACATTTACATATTTGCAGGAGAGCATACCATTGCCAACTGAATTAAGCTTTAAATCTCAGTGAGAAACAATTGTTGCTGTCAACTCATCAAACAAACAAATTAAATGAAAATCTGAAGTATTAATGAAGAAGTAAAGGAATTCAAAAATCAACATGTATACATGAAATTTAGTTGTGAGAAGTGAAGAATATTTTTGAAAATACTATGAAAGCTTTATCATGGAGATTTAAGAACATGGAAAAAAACAAAACATAATTCCAATGAACATAAGTCTGTTTATTTATGTAAATATTTACCAAGTATTAATACGGATACGTAATGTTTCTTTTACAGACTAAATTGAATCAGGTTATTACTTAAGTTAATGAATGGAGCTTTTATTTCTTATTAACACAGTAACTTTCAACTAAGTTCTCCATAGTTAAAATGGTAGAATGTAAATGTTTTAATGCAGTACTGCCTTAGAATATTAATTTATTATTAAAAAGCATGCTTACTTTTGCAAGAGCAAAGAAAGAGGCAAATGGAAATCAAGTGTAGAATTAGGAAAGGAAAAAGTAGTTTTTAAGTTACAATAATAAAAACTAAAATGAATTAATAAAATAAGTATCTGGAAATACCAGGAGCCATATAAGAAAGTAAATGAGCAGATATAGCTGCTTAATAACTGAACATATCATCAGAAAATCACAGAATCATTTAGGTAGGAAAAGACCTCTAAGCTCAAGACCAACTGTTAACTTAGCACTGTCAAGTCTATCACTAAACCATTACACTATTCACCATGTCTACCAATCTTTGAATCGACTCCAGACACAACTCATCTTCTTCCCTCGGCTGCCTGTTTCAATGCTCCACAACACTTTCAGTGAAGAAAGTTTTCCCAATACCTAACCTAAACCTGCCCTGGCACAACTTGAAGCATTTTCTTCTTGTCCTAACCCTTGTTGCTTGGGAGAGAAGACTGTCCCCCACCTTGCTACAACTTCATTTCAGGGACTTGTAGAGAACTATAAGGTCTCTCCTGATCTTCCCCTTCTCCAGACTGAACAATCCCAGTTCCCCCAGCCACTCTTCTTAAGACTTGTGCTCCAGCCCCTTTACCTTCTTCACTGCCCTTCATTGGATGCATTCCAGCGCCTCAGTGTGCTGTTTGTTGTGAGGGGCCCAAAACAGAACAAATACTCAAGGTACAGCCTCATCGGAGCTGAATACAGGGGGACAGTCTCCTCCTTAGACCTGCTGGCCAAAGTATTTCAGATGCCAGCCACCAGAGAGCATTGCAGCCCCTTTTCTTCAAACCAGCAGCACTGTATGGGACACGAACTTAGCCTCATGATGAAGGCCTACCCAGATACCGCTGTGAAACCTCCCCATCCTCAACAAGATCAGGACTGGCATCCAACTTGGGATTATCTGCAAATCTACTGAAGGTGCACTTGATCCCCTCATCCAGAACGCTGATAAAGATATTAAAGAGAACTGCCTCTAATACTGAGCCCTGAGGCACATCACTTCTGACTGGCTCCCAATGAGTTTAACTCCATTCACCACAACTTTTTGGGCCCAGCCACTCAGTCAGCTTTTTATCCTTCTGTGCCGAAAATGACCTCAAACCTTAACATCACCCAGAAGTCTTTCCCTGATAGGTGCCTTCCATAGTTAGCTCACTCACCAGCTGTGTCAGGAAGTTTTCATCCACACAAACTAGAAACTTCTGGACTGCTTACTCTCTGCTGTACTGTATTTCCAGCAGATATCTGATAAGTTGAAGTTCCTTGCAAGAACTAGGGGTAGCAAATGTGAGATTTCTCTCCGATGCTTACACAGTATTTCCTCTACTTCTTTATCCTGGTTTGGTGGTCTGAATTCATTTACACAGTAATTCTGCTACACCAATGCCAGCTCCCATTTTTGTCTAAGGCAAGCAATGTAGTAATCAAACAAAACAAAAATATAAAGATGTAAAGTGAACCAATAGATTTCTGCCAGTATGTCTTCAATTTAAAGACTCCATAAAGCTTATTCCTCCTCATTACCATAGGTATGAATCAGGTAAAACTCATAAAACACATAGAATTACCTGCTGCTTAACTGAGCTAAAAGTGCTGGGCCATGTTTTTCAGCTCCATACTGAGGTATGAATACCAAGTACAGTTACAGAGTGTGATCAGCTACAAGAATTTGGGTTACATATGGGAAAAAAGTGTCTACACAAAATTACATTACTCATTTTCATACTTAATGTATAACACTATACTTAAATTGAATAGGTAGGTAGAAATGGTACCTGCTTTGAACTGAAGGTCTTCTTGAGTATGAAATGATGCATTTTCTCAGCCAAGTAGAAACAGATGAAATCTAGATGCCTAAATTTCACTTGTTCGACTAAGGAACCCCCATATATAGACGAGCTAGCAGCCATACTAACTAAAACGTACTTAAGAAGCAAGAATACTAACTAGGATAAATAAATTACAGATACAGATTATATAAAAATAAGTACTTAATGTAATTTATGCATATGAAAGAATCCAAAAGATCTAGTTATCCAGAAGGTATTCAGTTTTTTATTTCCTTCTGAAAATTTGAGACAGCTATACTATTTTGAACTTTTACAGTATAACATATTGTTTTAAATAAAAATTGCTCAAGATTTTGTACTATTTTGTCAAATTCAATTCCACTAAGCTAAGTTCTAAAAAACAAATTAAACATGCCCAAATAATAATAAAAAAGTTTGCAAATCACTAGGCTCCATGTGCACTGACCTTCGCTCTTCCTTTGAATTTGCAGTATGGTTCATTTTAGTCAAGCTGTTGAAACATTTGTGCTATAATGCATTAAATTAAAGCAACCAGCTGTGATGTTTAATTTAAGCTAAAAGTTTATGATCTACAAATATGCAATACCTTAGGGAATAACAGATATTTCAAGTTACTAAATGCAGTTAGAAAATATGTAACAAAATGGTTACAAAGTACCCACATTTTACTTGGTGCATATTTATTCATTTAAACTTTGGGTCTTTAAAGAGCCCAAGCATTCAGACAAAATATATATTACAGAGAATAAAATAACTAGTTCTACCCTTTAATGAATACATATATCTGAAGCCTAAGGTCTAATAGATTACTCCTGTATTTTATCCTTCATTATATGCAATGGAGTTCTTCCATTACTGAGAAAGTCTGAATTAGAAGAAGTCATTAATTTTTTGTCGTTACGCAGCATTTTTAGCAGATGTTTTGTCCAAATAGATATGGTACATAGAGTTGAATAACAAGAAGAAAAACAAACACAAAAACAGTCCTTTACAACTCTCAATCATATAAGAAATTTCCCTCTAACAATGGTTAAACCATTATACTGGTTTTGACAGGGGCAACGTATGATAATAGAAAGAAACAACAGTTTATGAATGATTAAGGAATGTTCGAATGTTCTGAGAGATTAATAAAGAAGAGAAAAAACTACAACGTGGGCTACGTATCAGATTCAACAAGTATAAAAACTAATTTAACTAAGTTGAAATATTAGGTTACAGTTCTAGAAAGAAACTACCTGTAAAAATCAGAGTACTGGTATTGATATCAGTACTTTGATATATTAACAAGCTGAATATTTTGTTTATCAGCAGTCCACTGCTTTTAAAAAGAGTAGGTCTGATCGTTTAATAAACAAAGGATATATAAAACAAATATTCCAGCTAGAACGATTCATCAATGACTCCTACTTATGTGCCTCCAGTAAACTAGAAAGCTGATTTTCACTAACACCAGGATGTTCTGATATTCTAGGATAGCTCTTTCAATTTTCTTAGTTACTACTCAATTCAGCAAACTTCTGTAAGAGCCAGAACACAGAGACAACATCAGTAAAACAGAAGATAAGAGCTTTGAGTTACTGCAATCTTCTGGTCACAAGTGATGTCAGGGGCTGTGAGATTCCAGTAAAAGGCTGTACCTTAAGAAGTAAAGCTCCAGAACACAGGTACAGTCGAGCCCCTTATTAATTTTTAGCAAAGAACCTACATAAAGACAGGAAGCTATAGAAAATTTAATTTTAATAAATTAAGGATTTTGTAGATTTATTCTGTTCCTGTTAGTGCAGCTTCCCTTACTAGAAACTACAAATATTCCTACTGCAGGGAAAAAAAAAAAAAAAAAAAAAAAAACAACAACAACAACAAAAAAAAACCCTTATAGACCTTGCTTGTAAGAGCAAGATCATGCTTCTACTATTTTTGGTGTTGGATGTCTTTTGATTGACAAAATTCACCTTATTTTGACAAATAATGAAAAGCTCTCCAATTTTAACAAACAGAAACTCCCACAAATTTTAAATACATAAATAAAATAGATTACCATTTTTATTTTCTCTAACTTCATTTTCATCTTCACCCTTCCTTCCTATCATATTTCAATCCTTCATGCTTGCTGTTGGCAATTTCATAAACGGTTCATGGATTTGTGAAAGCTGTTCTGTTTGAAAGCTGATTACTATTATTTTTATGATTAAGAACAGTAAAGATGTAGTGAAGGATGAAAGCAAGTACAGAATCTGTTGCTTTTAACTACATTTTCTTTGATACCATTCCATGTAATCAAAAGATTTATATTGACATTTAAAAACAGGAGATGACTTGATAAAACAAATTTATGATTTCTACAACAATGTTCAAAATTTTTTTTCCAGACTTAGGGAAAAAAACAAACAAACTGTTGTATTAGGCAGATATGGGGACTTCGGTTGTGACGGGTTAGGCCTCCCCCGCTCATTGTGCTATGCTACGCGAGCAATGCAAGACAGTGATAGGAAAGTACTGGGGATGAGTGGACAAGAACACACTATCCTTGAACTGTTATCAGGAAAACCACAGGAGGAAGGGACGGTTGAAAGAACAACCACAGGAGGAAGAAAGATACTACAGAATGTAAGCAGTAATGTCCAATTGCTGAACACTGTACTTATGCAACTCATGAGCTACTCTATATAAGCAATAGTATCGCAATTAATAAATGCCATTTGCTGCATCCTCATATTGGTGTCTGTGTAGCAATGACCCTAGCAAGGGTAGATCGCTAGCCCCAGGCGGAACACGCCTCAGAAATGGGGACTACAATGAACAAACAAACAAAAATCAAAAGCACTAAATCTCAGCCTAGGAGTTTCTAGCACTCTGAACATTTGTTTAAAGGATCTTTAAAGTGAAACCCTTGTGCTGAATACTAGGCTTGATCTCCAATACCAAAATCACAAAGTGAAATTCATCTAAACACTTGAATAAAAGTTGATGTAAACCATATGTTTACATAAACATATCCGTGTAATTTCAAGCACACAGTATAATTTCACAGTAAGTAATAGGAATTGTGAAAAAGTAAAGTACGATGTGAATGCAAGATTTTTGCTTTAATTTCTACAATATTTGCAACTGATTACAGTCTTTCATTCATCCAGAAACAAGTTAAAACCCAGAGAGGAAAGAAATTAAAAAACAAAAGAAAAAAAAAAACAACAACAAACCACAAAATATAGATATATGGTAATTATACTTAAAAAATACTTGACAGAATTCCTTCTTTGCCTGCCAAATACTGAAGTCAGAATTTCATGTTACTCTGGCAACAGTGAATTAGATCAAGTGCCTGTAAAAATCCAGTCCAACAAATCACTAAGATATTTTACCACAAAAACTGTCCGTAAATATTTTTTTCCAGTGCTACAAATATGTTCTTCCTATTTGAATTAGAAGAAAATAGGCACTGAAAGTATTTAAGTCCTATAAAGAGTCTGTATTGTCTGCTATTTTCAGACATTTCTTGCAACAGATAAATTTATTTCAACACCCAGAAAAAAAAAAAAAAAACATTAAAATCATTAGGCAAAGAATAAATTTTAAATCAGTCTACCTCTTTATGTTTTCATGCTAGTTAACAGCTCCTTGCAGTCTAAGGGCTTGGGAACATGGAAGATGAAAGACCTCCAAGGCTAAGAGTTCAGCAGTTTTTCAAGTAGCAACTAAGCTTACCTGTTTCCTCATCTATATGTTGGTTTAGTTAGGAACAGACGGAAGATTTAGGTTCGATATCAGGTGTAAGTTCTTTACTATGAGAGTGGTGAGGTGCTGGAACATGCTATCCAGAGAGGTTGTGGATACCCTATCCCTGGAGGTGTTCAAGGCCATGCTGGATGGGGTCCTGGGCAGCGTGGTCTAGTATTAAATGTGGAGTTTGGTGGCCCCGCCAGCGGCAGGGGTGGAGCTTGATGATTCTAGAGGTTCCTTACAACCCAAGCCATTCTATGATTCTATGAAAGCAAATTCTTACTGAAGCAGACAGACCCAAGCACTGTGCTTCATGGCCTTTGCTACGACTGGATTGACTCTGATTTAAAGAAGGCCAACTGGTTAGTTTGAGTAGTTAGAACTGGTACAACTCATAACATCATGAGAGAAGCAGGTCATCCCTGCTGGCAGAATGGGCGCTTTTGCAGATTATGCTTACACAAAACCTAAAGCAACAATGGTTATTTTTACATCACATATTAAGTTTGTTGCTGTAAGTTTAAGTCAGCTGCATTTGGGAAGATCCACCTTTCAGAGTTACCCTTTAGAGATTTCTGTACATGCACAGTGAAGCCAAAGCTCTGCTGCAAACAGCATCCTGCTCAAGAGCTCTCTGCATAAGAGCTTTTGAATGGCAGTACTTGGAACCCTATTAAAAATTCTATTACATAAAATTAAGTTTAATGATTTTGTGGAGAAAACAAACTATAGGAGCACAACAAGGTTTCAAAGCAACATACTTTCTGTATAACAAAATACCACTCAAAGGATATAAGGTACACCAGTTCGAATTTCACAGAACTAATTCACAGAACTATAGGAGCAGATCTGTGCAATGCATGAAGACAAAGGTAGTCTCATGTGCTTGTTATTTTTTAGATCCACACTAATGGTCCTTCAACTTCTTAGGCACGTTCAAAAACGCGTCCAACAATCTACAGATGTCAGTACATTTTAATAAAGTTTCTTAATAATGAAATGTTCCACTCAGAGACTTCAGAATATGCTGCTTTCCACTCTAATCAAGAAAAAGTAATGGGTTTGTAATCTTAAAGCAAACATTTGTGAAATTAACTTAAAAATAAGACACTTACATTTTACATGTTAATTTAAACACTGAAACAGCGTGAGGACAGTTGTCTGCTTAGTAACCTTTGGATAAATTGAAAACCTCCCTTAATGGGAAGACAATTTTCAATCTTGCTAACTCATTTTGCAGTAATTCACTACCACTGTATACATTTAATATCAATTATCATTAAAAAATTCCCACACTATGCCAGTTGAAAAATCATAAGTGTCCTGCTTGTGATAGTACTTAACGTCAGTTATTACATACCACACTGGCAGCTTTTTCAACCTTTCCATAAAATATAGTCTATTTACAGTTTTATCTGTGTTGTTTCATTTCAGTGAACAGCTTTTTGAAACAAAAGCTTCAAAGGACAGTATTGAGAAAAGCACTATCTAGCAATAATGCTTCTGTAACTATATTTCTAGTTTGTGAGCAGACAATTAATAATCCCATATAATTTTAGAAAATCCCATAACAATCCAGAATTCCTTTAAGATTTTATCCATTATGCTTGTCCCTGTCAAGCAAATTCCAACACAGAACTACACTCTTCAGCTACTCATTCATCCCTGTGTCTGCTGTACACTACAATTTCATTGGATTTCTCTTCTCAGTAAAAGAAGAACACACCTTCCCTTTCCAGCATTTCAGAGGCAACTTGTGCTAAAAACCCCTGCCATAAAGCTGGAAAACTTGCCTTCTTTCAAGATACTATATTTTCAGCATAGCCAATGTCACACTATTTAAGTACTTTCAAAGTAGCAAATTTCAAGAAAAATGAAATATAGAGAAAACACACCAATGAGTAAAAGACATGCAACACATGGGGAATAAGTATAAAAGTTTCAATTTTCCTCACTCTTTCATAAAGGAAATAATTCACAAGTACACAAACCCAGCAGCACATTTACAACATGAAAAAATAACAATTCCTTAGCAATAGGGCAGCCTGAAGATTGAAACTACTTTGATTTTATAAAAGTTAATATGAATTTGTACAATAGCACTCCAAATAAATGATCATCATAATTACTTCGGTGTTTCTAGAGCACATGAGAAATGAAAACAACTGTATTGTGAAGCTTGTTCCAAAACACAAAGTCTTCCTAAGATTATCAGTAAGGACCACACGTAAAAGTATATCTAGCTCTTTCAGTGGGATGCAAAGCATTTAGCAATAAACAAAATAATTGTGTCCAAAAACACAAGTGAGTTCCCTTTCTGCAAAACTGAAGCTTTCTAATGTTTGAGAAATATTCAGCTAAATTGTTAAAAATATTCTAGAGCACAACTTTTCATTTCAGAGCTGTGATTAATACATTAAGAGACAGATTCCCAACACAGCTCTTTAGTTGACTACAAATTCAGTAAAAGACGCACAAATGGAATAAATCAAGCCACCTGATGCCTAATTTCCAACAGTTTTTAATGCATAAATGCTTATTAGAGGTTTGAGGAGCTCAGTGAATTCCCTAAAATTGTGGTTTATCACAGAATAATTAGGGTAGGAAGGAGGACATCTGGTCCAAACTTCTGCTCATGCAGGGAGCACTAAGAGTCTGGCTCTGTCTTCTTTGCATCTACCCAGCAGGTATTTATATATACTGATGAGAACTCCCCAAGGCATCAAGGCTGAACAGCTCCAGCCCACTCAACCACTCTTCAAAGGATAGGTGCTGCAATATCTTGACCATGTTGGTGACATTCAGTGGAATTTTTCCAATATGTCCATGTCTTAAAGACTTTATTCACTTTGCAACTCAAAGACTGAAGACAGACATTTATACTTGGATGCCTCATTCCCTAACTGAAGCATTCCCTATCAGAATTAAGAAATTCTCAGTTATTCAAGCTTTAAAAAAATAATAATAATAAAAAAAATCATCTTAATATTTTAAAACAATCATATTCTCAAATTTATGCTGATTAGCAACTTCTTCTACACACAACATCACTTTTAGAATTAAGCATTATTCAGTATAAGCACATAAATCAGATTTTGGCTCTGAACTTTTGTGAGACATAAACATTATAAAGATACAGAAGATTTATTTAATTTGTGTATACAGAGGGAATGTGCAATGAGTAACAACACTGATAGAGATAAAAGGCAGAGCTACTTGAATGCAATGGAGTTTAAATGCTGTTAAATAGCAGCATAAACCTTTTTCACAGCAAATCTGTCCTCTTTGTATCTGTAATTACATGTGACAAAGCTTCCTTAATCAAACATTGAAATTTTGTCATCGATTTCTAGAAATAACTGGAATCTGCTTGCTTGAAATTGTAGAACTACAGAGGTTTTTAATATGATGCATCATTCAGAGATAATCAAAAAAGAATTGCATAAATTCCTTGCTAGTTCATTGATTAACAGAATTTTATGTTATCACCCTGCACTTAAGGTCTCATTCTCTCTTTAGATCTACACCAGTGAAATCACAATAGCATAAATGCTAGGATAATATGACTAGCAGGATTTTTATAAACTGAACAGATGCTGCAAGGAAGGATTTCATCTAGCAGTCATTTACAGTCACTGAAAAACAGCAAAATATGGAATTCATTTCAGCCAGCTTGTCAGGAAAGAGGGAAACTTCAAAATGCCAACAGAGCACTTGATAGCCTTCATTTCTCTGATATTTGAAGAATATTTTAGTGCTTACTAAAATCATAAATCATGAGTTAAAGTTAAGCAATCAATTTCAGATCACCTTAAAAAGTAAGTATAACCACATGTTAGACTAAATATCTGCTCTAAGTAGCATTTGACTACATTCAATGCATATTATAGCTCCAAGTTGAGGGGGAGAGATCACTGTCTTTTGATCTTTTGACAAAAAACATAAAATCTTCACATTTAAGCGTAAGGAGAATTCTCTTTCCATTTAATTCCATGACATGTATGCAAGCCATTTAGGCCACAGAACAAGTCACTAAAACCTCAACCAGTGTAGAAATGTGTTCATATTGACATTTAAGATCAGGATTCAGAAATAAAAATTGTCAATTAAATGAGTATTGCCAATGAAGTTAAAATGTCCAGTTTGGTTCATACCAGTTAACGGTCTCTCTGCGTATGAGCTCAGCACCTTTCAGATCAAAGTGAATGAAAATGTTCTTTTGAGGTATATACTCTATGCTTCAACTCCTAAAGAGTGTCTAACCCAGAGGATGAGACTTTGGAGTAAAGTCCCATGACAGCGCAAGGGGTGTGTACTGGATCATCAGAACCAACTGTTATAAACTTCAGATCCATTCCTACTGATGCTGACAAATCTGTACTGGATAGTACCCAAGATATATCCAACAAGACAACTTATCATTGTTCTAGCATACACTGAGTAGAACCTTGCCCATAGTAACAGATCTTGGTATCTTAATATCATTTTTCTTTTGTCAGGTTTAAGAAAAAAAAAAAAAAAAATTTTAAAGAAATA
>PPHD01008237.1:0-19980 GCA_002909625.1 Bambusicola thoracicus | reverse complement strand
ATAGAAGATTGCTGTAATTTTCAGCTATTATCTATAAGGAAATCAGTGTAGTTTATTAAACTGGCATCACGGATTAAGAATTAAAGAGCTGATCCTTTTATCACTTAGACCAGCGTGACATTGATGTTACCCATGAGGAACTTAAGTAATGCTGAGCAGGTGGGAAAAGTTCCTGTGGACTCTTAGAAAGCAAGCTTCTAGACCTCTAACAAGATCAGGCTTGATTCTTGAAAATTAATTTTCAACTACTCNAAAGATGATTGTTGACTTGTTCCCAAGACAGACATTTGAGGTTTGAGTCTTTTGTTTCGTATCCAGCTGAAAACTGTTATTAAAGAACATTCCTATCTGTTTTTGGTGCGCTGGCTGGCTGTTTTTTTCTAACTTGTTTCAAGGGGTGTCTGATAGAAGAGAGCTTCTTGGCAGCAATCCGATCTTAATAGCTTCTGAGAAAATGCATCAATTGGCCCTTTTGTTTCATAGAAGATTGCTGTAATTTTCAGCTATTATCTATAAGGAAATCAGTGTAGTTTATTAAACTGGCATCACGGATTAAGAATTAAAGAGCTGATCCTTTTATCACTTAGACCAGCGTGACATTGATGTTACCCATGAGGAACTTAAGTAATGCTGAGCAGGTGGGAAAAGTTCCTGTGGACTCTTAGAAAGCAAGCTTCTAGACCTCTAACAAGATCAGGCTTGATTCTTGAAAATTAATTTTCAACTACTCTGCAAAGAATGAGCTGCTTTTCTTGGAGTTTGAGTAATGGAAATTGTCCTATCATATTGAAACGAATCTTATAAAGAGTAAGTTTGTGTGAGCAAATAAAACACTGAACGAGCGCTATGCAGGAAAAATAACTTTCATTTAATCAGAGGAGAAAATTAATCTGTAGTCACATTGCTTCTCAGAAAACTAAAATACCAGCAGTGTCTCTTCCTTGTTCTGTCTTTAATGTCTTCTTCCTTTTTTTGGCAAGTTAGATTACGTTCATTTCAGTGGTACTGCTTAAGTAGTTTTAGTTTACGTGTAAAACATTTCATGGAAGCTTTACAGAATTGAAATGCCATGTCTGAAGTATGAGCATGGGGAAGAAATGAGCTTTAAATATTCCACTGTGGCTTCATCAAACAATAAGACAGAAAATACATTTTATCACAGTCAGCTCATCAGTGTCTCTTTTAATTCCATGAAGCTTTGTTTTATAGGCTCAACATGAAGTAAACGATGCACATAAAATATAAGATTTTAATGTAGTTTAACCACTGTTGCAGGGATAAAAACAAAGTGATGTCCTAGTGTTCTGGTGAGTTCCTCCTCCTCACTGACTGTCAGTCAACTGCTTTTCCTCTTCATAAATACTGTCAATCAACTGCTTACTACTGAAGAATTTTGTTGATCTTATCTAGTAGTGAGTTTCCAGGTCTCTGCTGTAAGTAGGCCATGCTTTCATTTTATTTCATGGGTGGTTCTTTGGATACATTCTCTTCTGATCTTTGTGAATTAAACAGGCTAACAAGCGCAAAAAGCTTTTGATCAGTTTTAACCAAGGGCAGTAGGAGAAAACCAATCAGTGTGGTTTCAGGCATCTTGCAGTCTTTTAAACCATCCATTTGTAAGCCACTGTTTTCTTTCAATCTAACAGCTTTAAATAAATGATATAATTCTGATACTCAATAAAGTGATATAGTCTGAATTAGGGAAGTATTTTTTTATTTTTCACTGTATGGCTATTCAAAACTTGGTTTTGCTACTATTAGTGTTTTCCCTCTGTTCAGTATTTGATTCCATCCTGATAGTGTGAGACAGAGGGCTCCAGGATGAATCATTACCACGATTCCTACTAGACAATATTCCTCATTCTATTTAACTTTCAGGAAAAGCAAGGTGTTCAGGCAAAGCCATGCTAATAAATTGCCTGCCATCCTAAGAAACGTATCTGTAGTACACAGTTGGTCAAAGCTGGAAAAGTTTTTACAAGTATAATGATGGTGCTTACTACAATGATTTGCAGGCCTGCTCTGCGATTCTGAGCTACAGATGGTGTCTGCTTTGATATTGAATAGTACGGCAAGATAAAGGGAACAATGTCTGTAATACACAAAGGACACATTTTAA
Source organism: Bambusicola thoracicus (assembly GCA_002909625.1). NCBI lineage: Eukaryota > Metazoa > Chordata > Aves > Galliformes > Phasianidae > Bambusicola > Bambusicola thoracicus. The sequence continues at coordinate 17,861 of PPHD01008237.1, read as the reverse complement.
CTGCTAATAATAGGCTTGGGACTGCCATAAACACTTTATATAGATCATCTCACAGCACAGATTCTCTTTCTTAATTTTTGCTTCATCTTCCTTGTGGTTGAAAACCTGGCTGAATACCTTCCTATTGCTTTGTAGCAATTCTTGTGTGTAAGCATATTCTTGTTGTACGCATAGTCAGCAAGGGCAGTAAAACAAATGTTTCAGGACACTGATTGAGCCTCACTGCTTCACATAATGCGGTCTTGTATAAACTAGAAGGATGGGCATTAAGATTTTTTTTATCAGTTAATTCCTGGGATGCTGACAGGTGCTGTTTTATTATTGCCTATGATTAGCATATTCGGAAATATTGTCTCAGGGCTCCATTCCTGGGCAAACTCTCCTGTGCCTCCCAAGGAGAATGGTTTAGGAAGGAAGCAGCGTGGCAGCACCTCCTCTTTAACTACATTCAAAAGACTGGGGTATTGACATGTCTTAATGTTTTTTCTCCTAACAAGTGAGCCAAGAGTTGGTGGTACTGATGGCTGCAGAGGTTCAGTATGGTTTTTGACAGGCTGGTATGCGTGGCAAGAGGACATTTCCTCTGGATTCTCAGCTGCTAAGGTTGGATCGTTCATTTCCAAAATTGTGCAGACCTTTTGAAGTAACCTAAGAGCTGGTTTTGTGGAAACACTGCTGGGTCGGGGGTTAGTGTTGCTGTTGATGTTTCCTTTCTGGGTTTATGGAGCGTAACTGTTGGAGTTACAGTGTCAAGGAATAATTGAACAAACTGTGTATATTGCACATAGTCAAACTTTTATTCTTCTGCCAAAATCAACTGCTGTTTGGATGGAACAAGGGAACAAGCTAGTAAAGCTGGAAGCTGCTGCTACCTCTTGGTTTGGGAGCGTGGTTGGAGTGGCACACAGAAGGCAAAAATTCTAACTTAAGGCTGCAAACGTATTTATTTTCAATAGACAAGAATAAAGTGAGAGTGTGCAGAAGTTTTTGTTTGTTTGTAACAACCTTATGTGAATGAAATGAGTCATTACTCTCTTCTGCAGTGAGGCAGAAAACTTCTGGATTTTTATCCTCCTCTGATAACAGCGGGCTCTTAGGCTGTGTGCATACTGAGGAATACTGCTCAAAATCAGTAGAGCTTCTCCCGTGCCCATCATCAGTGTTCTTCTCTGTTTTCTGGAATGGAAACACACACATGGTGGTGTATGTGTGTGTGTATCTAAAGACCCTTTCTTGATTACGCATGGGATATACTAAGGAAAGTGACACCGTGAAACGTATTTCAATTTTTATTTGTTTATTTATGTTTAGTTTAAAACCACGGATGTGATAAAGAATTGCTCTGGGTTGCACTGAAGGCTGTGGGACCTCTGATACATTGGATGTTTTTCCTTAATCAAGTAAAAGAACATTTTCTTCTTAACCCTGCTGGTATTGTACGCTTGTGGTTAAGCTTCCTGGTTTGCCAGTTTCCTCTAAATAAGGCTGGACAGAAATCTCACAGTATCAATCATGAGACAAGTGGCTTAAAAAAATAAAAGCCAGCAGTATTTTGGACTTCCATATGTAAAGCAAAGCAAACCTTTTGGTAAAGTAAAGCAAGTAAAGTAAGTAAAGCAAACCTTTTGGTGAAGTTATCTGAAAATAAATAGTCCCAAATAGAGTGAAAGTTGGAAGCACCAACTTTTTAAGGTGTTGCATAAAGTAACTGTGTGAGGTTACTCAGACTCACACACACACACACACAGTTGTTTATAGTAATGCGGAAGGTACTGTATGCCCCCCTGGTTTGTGAGAAATGTACGGAATAGTCTTGAATGGGAAATAAGCTTCAGGTTAGAAAGAATACCAAACATTAAAGAGAGGCCATGGACCATAATAAAGAAGTATCCTACTGTGGGTGTGGTAAAAATCCCAGCTGTGATACAGCTCTTTGGGTAAAGTATCATTAACACTTGCAGAAAAACACTTAGCAAGCTTTTGTTGAAACAGCACGCTTTGAGACTGGCAAATTTTGGAGCGGCTCTTCAACATAGCAGAGGCCACAGCACGTGTCTTATAAAGTACTGACAATTCAAAATATAAGTGGATTGTTTTGCTCATTTTTTAGCAGTGAAGGCCTGATAGAGGAGCATTGCACTGCATGGAATGGAGTCGTGTGCTCACGTGTTTTGCAGAATTAGAATTAAAATGTGAAAATTTGCTTCCAAAGCCAAATGTAAATCGATACAGTAATACGATATTCTCTTTCCATGCTTACTCTTGCAAATATTTTAATCAGGCCTTACTCTAAATAAAGACATTGACTTTCATTCAGATATTTAAATGTACAGTGGGACATCTGTATTAATCTGTTTGTTGGAAACAAATGCACTCTGTAACTGCTCATACTGTTTGATTTTGCAGGTTGTCTTCTGAATTTTGGGTCTGAAGGTACCCTCTTGCTTTCTCAGCAAATCATGGACATCGTTGGCTTTCTGAAGTCTCAGTTCATTTTCCACCTGCTGATCTGCTACATATTTATAGTGTCAGGACTGATCATTAACTTCATTCAACTCTTTACACTTATACTTTGGCCAATCAACAAGCAACTGTTCAGGAGGATCAACTGCAGGCTGGCTTACTGCATTTCAAGCCGTAAGATTATTTTGTTTTTGGTTTTCTTTTAAGCTATTTTTGTATTTTGTCTTGAGGGAATTGTTAAAAAAAAAGTTTGAAGCAGATGTCAAAGTAACATATATAAAGATCATTACTGCTTCCTACAGAGCTTGTGTTTGTGTGGAGAGGTGTATGCATTGTTGAAATATACTGTTCTGCTGAAATGTTTTGCTTTTTGATATTGGGATACTTGCTTGACTCAGAATAATGAGGAAAGACTGCCTCTCATTTGACTATCCATTGTGTTTCAGTAAGCCAGATGAGAAACATTGACCAAATAGCATAACTCAGTGACATGCACTGTCTATAGGTATGCATTTTAAGAAGTCATTTCCGGTAGCACTTTCAGTCTCTTTATTATGCATGATTTTGTTCTTGATCTTTGTAAAGCTTTCAAATGTGAATACTATTCAGAAATAGGAAACAGTTAAAAGAAAGAACACTGATTCAGTATGCTTCTTTCTTAAGCCACTTCTAAATTGTTGTCTTGAATAAGCATTTCAGGCCTTAAGCTGCATCTCAATGTACTCAGTTTAGAACGTACAGTACAACAAGTAGCCGGTAAGTGTTGAAAGCAATGGGAGTCTCTAGGGGAGTAGAGAGCATGTGGTCAGTATATAACTTGTAGAAAGACCAAATCCATCCAGCTGCTGGGAGTTGTGACAGCTCACTGACTGTTGACTAATTGTTCCAGTACGATGACTGAGATTTATATCCTTTTATTTCTTCTCTGTTAATAAGAAGCAAGTAGAATCTCCACCCATCAGGGGTGGATGCTTAGAGCATCTCAACAATATTACTATGCTTATGTGTTTGTTTCTAAAGAGCTGTGGCAGAGCTCCAGCAGTGATTTATTCTAGTGTAATTTCTGGCTTCAACATAATTGCTATCAACTTACAGCAGAATGCAGTCTCCTCAGAAGCTGTTAACAAATACAGAAGTGTCCCTGTGTCTAGTAGTTATGTGTGCTGTTAAATGCGTCCATGTTCCAGAGTAATTGACCTGGGCCTTTCTGAAACTTGAAAGTGGATTCTAAAACCAACACTGTTAAAAATTGCATGCCTTATGAGGCTCCCTAAGGATGATCTGAGTATAATGTTACGGTCAATGGCGAGTAAGTTATGGGTGGTTTCATATGAAGAAAACAGCCATCCAACACAATGATTAAGAGCTGTGTTGCGGGTGTACAGTAAAATGGTTTCCTCCAGGCTACTTACTCACTACTAGGAACCTGAGAAGGGGAAAGCATTGTTAGTGATCATAATTAACCACTTGAGGGAGAAATCTGCCACATATCTCAAGCTAGAGGCTGTTGGAGATTATTTGTCTCTCGTCAGTGAGTCTGCCATGAAACTCTTCAAAGCACTGCTTTTCAAACAGACTTTTGATTCAGATTTCAAAGCTGCATCAGGATGTATTAGCCAAAATAAATTGCAGGTACTGTTTTATTAATTCTGTGACAAAGGGACAAATGTTGTAAAGGAATTTCACATTTGTTGTCCATGCGTCTGTCCCTGAAGTAGTGAGTTTGCAAGTGGTATTCATTTTGATGTGTAAACAGTGCCATGAATGTGGCCAAGCTTTTACTTTTTTTCTGGTGGCACAGAATATGTTTGAAGCCATGGAATATAGGGAACAGCATGTATAAATTTGCCTTTAGGACAGAGGAAGTTTTTTATAGCTATATTATTTTTAATGCATTAACTTCTTTCCCATTCAGCCATTTGGCTAGTTGATGCAGAGACCTCAGACTTGAGAGTCTTCAGGCTGAAGCCTTTAGCTGCCCTCAGCATGGTCTCATCTATAACCGAGGCTGGTCACTATTTAAATAAGAACATGTAATACTGCATCCTTGCCCTTGTTTGGTAAGGTGGCTCTTTATTCAGGGTTGTTAATCTAGTCTTTAGTCTCCTCTGGAACAGGTTGTGTTGTGAGATTCCTGCCCAGTCATGCTTTGAATAGACTAGCTCTAGGTTAAAGACAGTTATTTGAGCTTTACAACAGAGCTTTGCAAATTGGCAAATGACTCACCTTTATCTGAGTGATGTTTGAAAAGGGGAAAGTGACACTTCATTAAAAAAAATGTATTTGAAAGAACTGCAGTAGATCAGTTAGTCAAAACTGATGTGTTTTTGTAGTAGTGTATGTGTAATATAATGACTTTTGGGGGGTGTTGGTGTGCTGATGAACACATAACGTAAGCTGCATCTTTGCGGGCCTGATGAAAGTAATGAAAATTCAGCCTACTGTTTGAAATACTGGAACTTAGCCATGAGGAATGTACAGACTCCTATGCTTTGCAATGGTGATGTGCATCATGTTGCCTTCAGTGGCTGTTAAACCCTGAATCAGTAAGTTAACCCAATTGTTGGAGTTGGAGAAGAACATTTCAACACCATGCCCTTAGGAAAGTATTCTTGTTTTTTGAATGGTGGTGAAGTTTTCTTCTACCCCTTTTCTTCCTTTGTCCTTTTGAATATGGGAATGTAATATTCTCATTTGTGCAAGTGCAATGTCTGCTATCATACTGCATACAGGAAGTTAGTCTTTTCTTCTGTTTAATGACTTGTCCTCACTACAGTAGTTCAGCCTGAGTTGGAGATGCTTGCATATCTGCTTATCTGAATTAAGTCAGGCTAGCTCAAATAAGTGTGTTCATGCTGTAAGAAGGCCACATGGAATAGCTGTGGTTTGATAGTTGACAACATAGCTGTGTGAGCTGCTGCTTCTCCACTGTGAATATTGCCATACCATGCTGACTCACAACCCAGCAGGCTAATGTCATATCAATAAGCAGTAGTTTATACTATTAAAGTTAGAAAAGAAGTAAAAACTTGGTATCCAGTTTGAATTTATAGTAGAAAGGATTTACTAGAGCAACAACTTGGTTTTAAGGGAAGGGAACAGAACTGCACATGGTTGACTCCAGTTACTGAAGGTGTCTTCAAACCAATTGTGAATCATGAGTTGGTCAGATAGGGAGAGTTTAGCTTCTGTACTGACCTAATTTATTATGTTTTAGAGATGGGGGATACTTTCTGATGCCGGTATTATTGACATCAGTATTTTTATTTCTGAAAAATATTGGTTCTGTTAAATAGGCTGTGTCTTTTTGGTAGCGTTTGTTTGTTTTGTAGTGGCATTTTGTGAAATCAGAACTGGTGAAAAGTTCTTAATTAAACTTTGGAAGCTTTGTTCAGCTTCAGTCTCTTGCTCTTCAAATGGTGACCATTCATCAGACTGTAATTTGGGTTGCTTTTAGATGTCCAAGTTACCTTATGTGTTTTACTGCAGATAAACTCGCTCTTTTTTATCCATTGACTCCTTTGACAACTATCTGCAGGGGAGTGGTTAGCTTAATCTTCCTTACCCTGTGTGCCTCAGTGCTTACTGGAGAATGCTAGTTGCGGAGAGTGGATAAATTCAAGTAGCCAAGAGGAAAACTTGTTGATTCCTTTGTCACTGCTGCTCTTGAGAAGTGCCAAGAGTTACACAACTTTTGTTATATTTCAAATGTAAGAAAAAAGAAAACCTTTGGGCTTAGAACTTTCAGTCAATGTTTTCTGGTTCCCAGTGTGTATTCACTGACTGATTCAATTATCTGTTAACCCCTTTTTGTAAAATGTCAGTCCTGATAAGTTCTTCCTGGCACTGAACTCTGCAAAGTGCAGCTCTGGTGGGGAAATTGAACACTGCAAATCTGTGCAAGATAGTAATAAGTTTTAAAAATAAATGCATTTGGAAAATGGCATTGGAATGTAGGTTAGGCAAGCAATCAGTCTTATTTTCTATTTCTAAATAATTTAGGGGCACTTTGTCCTCAGTTTCTTCTTCCAAAAAATGGAGAGCCAAGGAGTGTGCTGAGGAAGGAAGTGCAGAACACATCTCAGTTCTTGTTGATGCTTGTAAATTGGAAGGATGGGAATACATTTGCCTCCTTGTCATCTAGGGAAAGCAAACCACCACAGAAGATATGCACAGCTCTTCTGCACTAGCCTGTGAAGTTGGCCAAGCCTGTAGAGAGAGAAGGTTGTCTTGGTAGTAGTGCCATGTGTGCGCATGGCCGCGCAGCTTGTGGAGGCTGTGGGAGAATGACTTGTACATCCAGAACTGGTTAGTGCTTCATAGGCTGGTGCAGTGCTACTGCAGGGTGAGCAGAGTATGCTGGGCACCTGTTGGCTGCATGGGACATAACTGCTGAGTGCTGAGACTGAGACATACATGTTGGATGAATGGCTTCTTTAATGCTTGTTGGGTGTGCTTACTCAGGCATGTATTTGGCTATGAGTGGAGCAGTGATTGATAACTTGTCCTCTTGCTGCCTCTGTCTTGGTGGAAAATTAGCTTCTCCTGTTGAGAAGCAGCCTGTGCTCCTCACTTGAAGGATAACTGGCCTTCCACTGTCTCTCAGCCCAAGATGAACTTTGCACTGCATAAATGTAATATCTGCCAATAAGAGTAGTGTGTGAAAAGGTGCATAAGGGTTTTAAAAACAATTGTCTTAGCTTCTAATTTGCCTTTATAAATTAATTATAGTAGTACTAATAGCTGTTCTTGCGCTTTGAAAGGGATGTTATTTCACCTCTGGGTAAAGTTACAGTGTGTTGGCTGCAGTTTGTAAATCCCTCTGAGGGGAAGGCCCTTCTTTGCATGCAAATGGGCACCCCTGATGCCTGCTTACAGACTGCAGAGAAAACAAGATGGAAATTGATTCTTCTTATAACTGAGCTTTCTAGAAACAAAATCAGGTGAAACTGAGAACTGCTTCAGGCTTCTGCTTCAGGCTTGTCATCTTAGCTGATTGTTATGAAACAGTGAAACTGATTCCTCCCACGTACAACTATAAGCATCACAGTACAAGAAATGGGCATCCAGATGAGGATGTGTGATAATATCAGAGCCATGTTAATCCTTAAGTTTTTATTTGATGGGATATGTTCCCAGTGCCCACATGGAGACCTAGGCACGGTATTCCAGATGGGTCCTCACAAGAGCTGAGTAGATGGGGACAATCACCTCCCTCTCCCTGCTGGCCACTCCTCTTTTAGTGCAGCCCAGAGCATAGTTGGCCTTCTGGGTTGCAAGTGCACACTGCTGTCTTATGTCCAGCTTCTTGTCCACCAGGACCCCCAAGTCCTTCTCTGCAGGGCTACTCTCAAGGAGTTCTTTTCCCAGTTTGTATGTTTGTGCAGAACAATTCTAGAATGCAACATGGTATCTAGGGCAAAGTGCTCAAGTGGGTTTACCTACTTCCAGTTCACTGGTTGTCTGAACATGAGGAAATGCAACTCAGCCCTTTAGGAAGGTGGCCACACACACAGCATTTCCTAATACCTGGGATTGCTCCAGCCCGAGTGCAGCACCCTGCACTTGGCCTTATCGAACCTCATTAGGTGGATGGGTCGGCTGGATGATCTTAGAGGTCTTTTCCAGCCTTGGTAGTTCTGTGATTTTAATGATCCAAGTCACAGCTTAGAAGGAGACATTAATGTTTACAAGTTGCTTGAGTTGTTGCTTCATTAAGGGTGAATATTACACTCAGAGGACCAGATTCTTCTTAAGATAGTTTAGATGTTTGTAGAAACCCCCACCTTAGCTCCAGGGAGATTTTTATTGCTCGAATAGAAAAATCCAAAGGAGAGCCTCTTAATCTTATGTAACTTTCCTGCAAAGATCTGGAAAATATTTCATGGTTTGCCCTCAATAATTCCAAGCACAACTGCTGGTTTGTATTTCTTTCTGGTCTGGGGACGAGCAGTGTTTCCACAGTCAGAACTACGGGAGGAATTTTGTGTTCTGTCAGGTCAGGGAATACATCTGCTGGTGTAACATGCAGATGAGATGGAACGTGTCTTGTCTTGGGGTTTGCTGTCGAATGGCTACGTCTCCTACTGTTCTGCTCCATTTTGAGTAGTGTGTGCCCCTAGAAGCGTGTACTATGGTGTTTCTCCCTCTCTTAAAAGTCACATAGCAACATGTTGTGGAGTAGATGTTTAGGCTCTTTGTACATCAAGGATTTCAGCAGCTAATGCAGTGATGTCTTACTCATTTTGTGCAGGAACTTTCTGAAACTAGTGGGAAGCAGTATTTCCTTTCAGCAGTTGTTTGAGGTCTTTCATTGTGATACTTGAGTGGAAAGAACTTCTCATTGCACATGCTTGGTACTCCTCTATGGCAAGATAGTTTGTGACTTGTTTGCAAACATCGTGTTAAAGCTTCTTACTTGAGGATTGTGTTGTTTTCTCACTTCAGAGACTGCTGTTAAGGTAGCAAAGTCTTGTTGGGCGTTCTAAATGTATGTTGCTGAATATCTTCTACTTCTGTCTCGTAATCTCTTCTTAAACATGCTTCTCTCAACATAGTATTTGGAATTAATGCTGGATAAAGAGGCAAATGTTAATGTATGCAAGACAGTTCTTTAGTCTGCTTGGGCTTGGGGGAGGCAGTTATCATTTTGCCAGACCCATTTTGGTCCTTGCTGAAGCAATGTTCAAAGCAAAATTAAAAAACCACAAAGAGAGAGAGAGATAATTGAGATTAGTGTATAATTGTTTGTGGGTAGGTTGTTTTATTCTTCTGTTAGCCCACTTTTATTGGTATTCTTAAGTTGTGTGCTCTTTCCGTACCCAAACAAATTACATTGGGGTGTCAGTACCAAACATTTGTGTTATTTCATGATGTTGAAGTGCACTTCAGTCTGATTGTTCTTCAGTTCATTGATTTGAACTTCGATTTAGAAATGCTACATTGCACCTATGAGTGTAGAGTTTTCACTGAAGGTTAAAACACAGGAGAATATCCTAATGCATGAGGGTTGTTTTTTTTTCCCATTTTACATAGATTTCTCACTACTTACTGGTACTTACATGGCCATGTACTTGGGACCAAAAACCCAGGAGTCAGTATGTACCTCTAATGAAAAGTTTCAATGAATGAATCTGCTGCTTATGGTAGGTAAGATAATAAAGTGATTGTATAAGCTTAACTTCTGACTGTCACTTCTAAAGGCACTTACCCTTGTTTTTGGGAGAATGTGGGAGATGTGCTGCTGTGAGGCTTTTGACAGGAGCTCTTCTTAATATTGCTTTGCTACTTTATAGTAGCACCTTTCCTGTACCATCCTTGAATGCTGTGGAAAATCTCCTATTGCATTTTTTTTTCTTAAAACAAACAAACTCATACTGTTCTCTGACATTTTCCAGACCTTTTCCCTAGCTCAGATGGGGTCTTAACCAAAGATGTGCAGTGTGCTAACGCTGTACAGTTTGCTGAAGGTTCTATTTTGGCAAGCTAGCTATAGGAAACTTAAAAATCTCATCCTTCCTTCAAATTTGAAGCATTTTTAACAGGGTTTATCTGACCTTGCTTTTTGCAGTGCTGTTCTTCATACAAATGACAGGAGATATTAACACTTCAGTATTCAGAGTTCTTTTACTGATTGGATTTGGTTATTTTTCCAGAAATTGAATGCAAACTGATTTTCTCAGTTGAATTTCTATGAAGGAGTTTTCTTAACCACCAAAATATGTCAATTAATGTTTTATTAATTGTACACATTGCCTTTTTATGCTTACAAAGAAGGAAGGAGTTACACAGGCAAAATAATTGTGATACTTCTTTAGTTTTCATATGTTCCTTGCTTATCCAGAGTTTAAAATTGTGACCACAGTACATTTTCCTTTTATTATGAGACTACATCTTCAATATATTTCTATATGCTAAGAGTTCAGAAATTTTCTGGCTGAATTCAAGCTTTCCATGGAGTTTGTCTTCCTTGTGTATTCATAGGCTCTGACTCAGTGCTAGAATCTTCATTAATTCATGCCTATAATTCAAGGTTTCCTAGCTGGTGGTTTAGATTTCCTTGGCTGTATTTTATATATTTTCCTATAAGTGCATGCAGTCCTCAGATGAGAATTCAAAAGGCTGGAATGGCAGATCCACAAGTTTGATATTTGGACTTCATTCTGAAAATAAGTTACAGAATTTTCCATGTGGAAAACAAATGAAATAACCCATTATACAAGTGTGGGTGAGTAGAAGAGCAAGCGATATCCTGGGACTATCCCATGCCTTAAGGGTAATATTGTAGGACGTAGTGACTTAGACCTTATGTTTGGTGCTACGCGATGTGTAGGCCATGTAAAGAAGTCACTGAAAAGTTCTTTGTTGGAAAGATAGAAATTGGGTCTCCTTCAGGAGTGTAGTGATATGCTAGGTTCTTCCTTCTGTTTTGTAGGATATTGGAGTGCCATGATAATCTTCAGAGCTGTTTTTCAAATGCTGTTCCTGTGAACAGTGTGAGAAGGCTGAAAATACTGTTGAGTAGTTTGACTTCTATTGGATGGAATGTAATGCTGTTGCTGACCTTCATAAATCATTAAGAGCCAGGATACATGATTCTGTGCTTTGTTTCTAGCTCATGTCCTTGACTTGTTGATATGGGAAAGTCCAGTAGTCACAATCCCATTTTTAAATGAAGAAGACCAAAAGAGAGATAGGAAGCTTGTCTGCCATCATATATGCACAGTCTGTTGTACATGGATGGCTTTTGATGTAGGATGGCTTTCTTGAGATATGGAAAATAAAAAAGTAGAAAAAAAATTAGAATGGGATCAGCTTGGGCAGTTTTGCCAAACTGTGGTATTGCAATTGGAAGGTCGTTCCAACTTCCCTCTTTGGTACCTTATTAAGTCAACAGCAAGGTATTGCATGCTGGCCTTTGGGGGCAGCTCTGGTGATTGTCTGCTGATTGTTATCTGCACTGACTGGTCCTGTTGCCACGAGGAACTGCTGGTTTGTTGAAACATAGAAGTACTGCTAAATTCCTCGGGGAGGAAGGATAAGAGGAGCCCTCAAATGTGAGACAAATCTCTTTGACACGTGGCTGTTAAATAATTAATTTCCCCAGAGGGTTTGAAAAGAGCATTTCAAAACAGTGACTACTGAAGTTCTGCGTATGTGTTAAAGCCATTGTACTTGTGAGGCTGGCTCTGTTCCACAAGCACTGTGACTTGGAGAGAAGCAGCAGTTTTGTAGGCAGCTCGTCTATGGATAAAAGACAGAAAAAAGCAGTGAAATGAGATGTGTGAAGTGTGCAGCTGTTTGTTTTTCCGTAGGGGAGGGTTGCTTTTAACTTTTGATGTGGAGATGGTTTAAAAGGAACAGCAACTAAAGAAGTGAACAGCATTTGCTTCTGTATTCCTCCACCTCTCTAGCTCCGGGTTATGCTCAAGAAGGCAGCACCGGTTGAAACCTCTTGTTTCAAGAACACATATGCAGACTTAACATTTCTTCTTCACATGAAGAAAAAAATGTGATTTATGTTTTGTGGGCTTTAGGTTAAAAAGGGGGGAAAATCCATTTGATCAAACCTGAATGATCAGCGCACATTTCAAATGGGAGGGAAATGCAGGAGTGAGAGACTGGGGAAGCTGGCATGAGATAGTGATGTGTCAGCACACAGGGCAGGGTCTGGGCCAGGGCTGGCTTGTGGCCACAGCAGAGTTGTTAGCTCAAGTAATAGAGGCATGCCTTGAGGTACAAAGGTTCTGTCCTCTTTTAACCACAAGTTCTCACTGCCTATTCTATGTAGTACCCCTGTGAAGATCTGAAATACTCTGTAAGTTCCAGGATTCTTTGAAAGGTTGTGCACTTAAGATCTTTCATTAAATCTGGTTCTGATTTTGGTTCCCAAAGCAATTATAGCCTGGCTGCGTTTCAGCAATGCAGGTGTGGCTGTACTCAGTCAGCAGTAGTTTTGGACCTAGTTCAGTACGTTTCATCTGAGAACATGTTGATGATGTTCCTTCAAAAACCGTGGAGCACTTTTATCAATAAAGCATTTGTCTTCATTCTGTAAGAACATGAAATGGATCACATTCAGGGAGCTGAGGCACAGAAAGCGCCTGCAGAAAGACCTGCAGTTTGTAATGTCTACCATCAAAATGTGAGTCAGGATGTTTCAATAATGCCAAGTACTTTTCACTTACTACATTAGCTGATTCGTGCATGTGTATGTGTAGTAAGTTTTAATTCAGCGACTAACCAAGCATCGAGGCCAAATTGCCAAGAAGAACAAACCGCAGATAAAGCTCTAGCTTTGTAATGAGTACAAAGAGCCTTTTCCTTATTTTGGGTTACTCAGTTTGCTGTAGCAATGACTGAACTAAAGTTGAAGATTATTTTTATACCAGCTGAGGATCTGGCCAACTTAAGTAAATGTCAGTGTATATTAAAAAAAAAAAAAAAAAAAAAAAAAGAAGTGGGGGAAGAGTGTGTATCATCAGTCTTGAGGAAAAAGTATTTCATTAAGGCTAATGCAGAATTCACTTTTCAGCTTACAGTTGCATTTGGTATTTATAGTTTACAAAACCATGTGGGTAGGATTGTATTTATTTATTTTTCAATTTGATTTTTAACTTCACAACACATCTAATACATCATCTTGTCTCCGAATCCATGATTTTAATCTTAAACTTAGATTGGCAACACACTTCAGTAATTTGCCAGAAGGAAGGGAGGTTGTTATCATTTTAAACTGCACATTAATGTTCCAAACTATGTATTTATGAACTGTTCCTTGTAGTGTATTACTCTTTGCCAGTCACTGGCTACCTCTGCACAGAGCATGCCTTTGAGCAGCTATCACTGTGCTTTGCTTACAGCAGCCTGTGTGTGCCCCAAGCTCTATGGAACACCTTCCCACCTGCTTTCCTGGAGACTCCTTCTTTACAGCACTTACAGTACGCTGCCTTTGCTCTACTTCCTCCTGTGTATCTTCCTGTGCGAGATGTATGTCTTGCACAAAGTTCATAAAAGTAGTCTTCATTAAGAACTTCAGGATCGGTTTGTCTTATTTATGCACTGTGTTGAGGAGTGATTTGATGTGCTGCAAAACCCTGGATTTTCAGAATTCTAGGATGAGTTCATTCTTGTGGAAACCTCCGAGCAGGCATCATCTCACAGGGCCGAGCTCCTGGAGGAGCCTTTGTATGCTATCTGACTCGAGTGTTGTACTCTTTCCCTGTGCTGTGTTTTCACAAGCTTCCCAGTCACACCCTTAGCAGCAGAAAGAAATTTTAAGAAATTATAATCACAGCAACTCAAGTCACGAGTGTTTTCTGTCCTTCAAATGAACTTGCTGAGGTTGCCTCTTCCACTGCTATCAGCCTGCACTGCAACTAGAAAAGGATCTGAACCAGTGAAAGTTGCAGTGTTCAAAAAGCAGGCCCATAATGAGAGAGGACTGGAGCACCTCTGTGAGCTTCCTCTGTTGTGGTGCAAGCTATTTTAAGTACATTGAAAGAGCAGTGTAGGTAACAGTCTTATTTGCCTAAGCTTCCAAATAAGATCATTAACTTCATGTGATAAATAGCATTTATTTGCACTGACTTTCGGCTTTCCAGCATTGTAGAAGCTTCTGTAGCTTTTTCCAGACTTTAGAGAAGGTCTAAATGGCTTGCATGGAACCTCAGAGACCTCAGGTGCAGTGCTAGCTGGCAGCCTAATGTCTGCAGCCTGCCCTTTGTGGATCTGATGCAGCAGCCAACAACTGGGGCTACTACTATGTCTCTAATAGTTTCAAGTGGCTTAACACCTGTGAGAATCTTGAAGTATTTTATGTTGTTTGTTTGATCTTGTTTTTGTGATAAAGTTGAAGAGAGAAATGCCAACAAGGTGTATGTGTCCAATTTTATGATACCCCTCAGCTCCCAACATGTGCACACCATGTTTGCAGGATGGGTCTTAATTTTACTACTTCTGTGAAAAATCAGAGCCTTCCTTTTAAAAGAATCACTAGCTCTTCCTCTTGTACCTACGTGAAATGGCGTCTGGCTGCTACTTGTCCTTTGCAAAGCATTTAGTAAGAAAATGTCTTGGTTACCAGAGAAGAACAGTCTGCTTTTTGTAACTGGTAAAGCCCATTTTTCTGGTAATGGAATAGAAGAGGATGAGCCCTGAGCCTATTGATTATGTTGACCACATCAGCTAAACACGTGTTTGCAAGGAATTTTATTCTGTGCAAAGAATTGCAAGAATATGGCAGTAGTCATGCAAAAGCAAGAAGGTAGTATGCTTAGAAATAGCACATCTCTGTGTTACGATTGTACTAGTTAGACTACAGCAGAAAGCTAGTAATGCTTCTTTTGCAGGCACCCTTTCAGTTAGAGCAGATGACAAATTTGTGGAACCTTCACATACTCTCCTGTCTGGAGCAAACAAGCTGCCAGCTTTCTGGGCAGGCCTGAATGCATGTAGATTGTTCTTCTAACTTTCTTCCTGCAATTAAGCTTGAAGAAATGTTAAAGTAAGCACAATCAAACTGGATGTTATCTGAGAAGCACAGGTGTTCTTTACCTGTGGTGTTATATTACTGAGTTTTTGGGAGTATGTCTGTCTTAACTGAATGTAGTATTTCTGATGTGTACTGCATTCTTTCTTTCTTTGTTTTATGAAGTATTTCTTATGTATTTATCTATTTGGATAACTTCAGTTTGAGGAGTTACACTCTACGCTCCGCGCAAGTGTCACAGCTTTATGAGTACTTGATGGGTATATTTGATCTGTCGTACTTTATTTTTAATTCATGAAAGCCATTTGTTTGACTTGTAGTTTGTGACCTTATTGTCCCTTCAAGGCACGCTTGATGAAAGTCACTGTTAGGAATTCAGGAACTAAAATAAGCATCAGGAGACATAGCTCTTTTCTCTCAAGACTTCACGTGATGAGATGCTGCAAGATTACAGACAGAGAGACGGGGAATTCAGGGAATGCAAGTGAAAAATGAGTAATGGTTTTGTTCTGAACAATGTTCGCAAAGTGATAGAGGTTCAGTGGCTATTTGCCGTTAAATGAATACTGAAGTAGCTGTAGTGGTATAATATGGGCACTAAGTCAACTTGTTTCCAGTCCTGAAATTCAGACAGATGTTTTTCGTATGAATACTTAAGTACAAGTTATCTGCCATTGTTAGTAGCATATTACTTCTGGTAATAAGTGGCTATTTCTTCAGAAGCATGCTCATCTGAAATCAAAAGTAAGTGGAAATATGAATGGAACCTTGGCTGCCACGACCATGGTTTTCTGCTGTTTTGTGCAGATTTTAATTCCTTCTGTTCTTATACCTCTATGAAATGTAACTATTAATAACTAGAGGGTTTACTCAATAACACTGCGGATTTTCTTAGGTTTTAAATTACCTTTTGCTCAGTTTCCCAATTGAATTCTGTTTCTCCTGATTTGTGCTAAAGATTACTTTCTATTGCAACTGGTAGTCTCTTTTATCATCAACCATTTTTCTTGGAGGTTAATTCCCATCCCTTTTTATCAGCAACTGTAAGTGAAGGTTAAACACGTTGAAGACATGGATCTAGGGCAATGAGAGCAGTAGGATTTTCTCTCTTCATGTGCTTTCTTGTTCTGAACTGCTTTCTTTCTGAAGTCTAAATTTTGATTTGATTTGAAGCTTGGTCTGCGTAGAAATGAAGACTTTTGTTACGACATATGCTAGAAGGAGAGATTTGTGAAAATAGCTTCCACCACTGTGTGCATTAAATGCAAAAAATTCACCTGAGTCAAATAACTTTTCTAATTGTTATATGATTTAATTAGTACTTGCAAATAATGCATATAGCAAAAGAAAAAAAGAAACTCCCAGGAATGTGTGAGGTGTTCTGAGTCCTAAGAACGGACACTGTCAATAGTCCTCTAATTAAGAAATGCTAATGATTCGTTATGTCAAAGAATTCAACTGTGATTGAGTGAATATTGGGGAAGATTAAGACATCACTAACGATTCATGTTCACTTTTGTGCATGCTCAGATTTTGAGATCTTTACCCTGGAAGGTGATTTTTGACTGAGAACTGCCTTGTGCTGACACCTCCCTCCTTAAACCAGAAGGCTTTGCCTGGGAAATATTGGCTTCCTCCTCATCTGTGGTGGCATAGCTTTGCGGTGATGGAAGTGGGGAGTTATTGGTGTATAGCGCAGTCTGTTTGGAAAATATCATGCTTCTTTGCTACTGATAGGAAATAGGAATATCTGTTAAAGGATCTAGAAGAAGCTTGAGAGTATACAGATATCTGTGCTTCCAGTCACTTTACAAAGCTGTTCTTGCACCATTAGTACTTAGCTTAAATTGCTCTCTTTCCCCACTGCTAATCTCCCAACATCCTGAAGCAATATTTGTGAGGGCAATCCAATCCTCTTTCTGCGTGTTTTTTGATAGCTTAAGTGAGCCAAGCTGTTCCAGTTTACTGTCACCCAGGCAGCTCGGGTCTACCTCTGCTTTCTTTCAGGTTTTATTTCCTGAGCATGAATGTCTGCTACTGATGTGGTGGCCCAGAGGTGATCTCTCTATTGCAATGAGCCATTCCTTTTCTCTCCAGGAAAGAACATCCTAATGACATATTTTTTTCCTTCTTAGAGCTGTATAATAAGAGTAGACCAGAACGTAAGCTAATGTTCCCAGATCCCTCTGTCCTGCATCATTCCTGTTTATTTAGTTCTGCAAGGCTTGTGCTATCCAAATTAATGCAATTTCTATTACCTTCTCAAGGTTATCTGATTTGTAAAGTGTGTTCTGATTTTGTATCATTGATAAAACTTATTAATTTGCATTGGATACCTTATTATCCCATGTCATAAATGTTTCCTGGAGATCCTTCTTTACCCAGGTTGAGTAAAAGACCACAACAGACAGTTGCACTTTTTAGCGTGGTTCTCCTTTACAGCAGTGTACTAATCTTCAGTTTCTCTTTGATTTAATGGCAGTTTCTTTTACCATACCATACGAATGCCCCAGTATAGCCTGGATGTGTTAGATTTGGTGTCTCTCTTTTCTTCATAGAATGAGAATTATCAGATAATGTCATATAAATCTGCTTCTGATAAGTTATGTAGAGTGCTCAAAGCAAGTCCTGGGGATTTGATGATCAGAGGTCTGGAGCACCTCTCCTTTGAAGAAAAGTTGAGGGAACTGGGCTTGTTTCGTTTAGAGAAGGCTCTGGGAGGACCTAATTGTGGTCTTCCAGGACAAGAAGGGAGCATATGAACAAGAGGGGGAACAGCTGTTTATGAGGGTAGATAGTGATAGGACAAGGGGGAATGGTCTTAAACTGAGACAGGGAAGGTTTCAGTTAGATATTAGGAGGAAGTTTTTCACACAGAGGGTGGTGACACACTGGAACGGGTTGCCCA
>PPHD01008236.1:0-22007 GCA_002909625.1 Bambusicola thoracicus | reverse complement strand
TTCCTCACAGTATTACTAAATTTATTCTTTATCACGTTTTTTTTCATAGCTCAGTTTTATGTAATTTAGAATTACTATTTCTCAGGATCACAACTGGAACTTTCCTTCAAAGTATGTTGCCATGTTTCCATCTGCTTTCTTCTGACTATAAGACAGATTAAGCAATAATCATAAGTCTCAATTAACAGTTTAAAAAATTATATTATACCTCTTTTAAAATTCTTTAGAGAGTTCTACTAGGTTCTATCAATTTATTATTCTTACACGTATCAGTATATTTTAAAACTCTTTCATTGCTACATGAATTTGAAAGATTTTCTCAGATTCATTCCTTGTAAAAAGTGGCTGTGATATAGGAACAGATCAGTCAGGCTTTTTGTGACAGCTTATACTACTTGAATATTCCTATTATTCCTTAGCCATACCTTGGAACTAGGCTAGCTTTCTTGTTCTGATAGCTTTGAAAAAGAAACAGCTTCTGTATCACTAAGGATTAGTTTTCCCAAGTCTTTTTGGGATGTTTTTTGTGATTTTGGTTTTAACATGTCAAGGATTATGGTCCTCTCTCGTCTTCTTTACTATCATTTCACCTTTTTGATTTTGAGCCTCTTACCAGAAATTACCCTTGTTTACTTGTCTCTGTCTTTCTCCTTTTCTAAAATTTAATTCCCTTTTTAAAAATTTCCTTTAAATGTCTTGTTATGACTTCCATATTGCATTCCCCAATCCAACTTAATATTTAGTTTTCCAAGAAGTTATTGAAGATCCTTTGTACGTTGTATGGTTTTGACACACACAAGAAAGGCATAAAGCAGTAGCCAAGCTGAATCCATTTCAGGGAAGTTATAGGACTAGCATGTGCTAAGTGAGCAGATCCAAGAGAAAGGAGATCACTTAGGTCTTTTATCTGAGCAGAGAGCACACCACCAACAGGTATATTCTTTATGACTTCAGGTGGGGATGTAGACTTTTAAACAAGGTTTAATACGTTTATTGAACTGAAATAACAGGAGATGGCCTTAAAATCTCACTAACAAAACTGAAATCTCTGAGCTGGATTTTGATCATTAGCTTTAAGAGAGTAGGACCTTGCTCTTACCTGATTTTTTCCATTTGCCAAAGCCTACTTAAATAATCAAGTTTTTATTTCGTTCTGTATAATTTATAGCTTGATAGTTCACATGTGATAAAACTCTAGAATTAATATAACTAACAGATATAATGAATTCTCTGATTAATAGACCCTTGTATCTGTGGAAATATTTAGCAGGCAGAAAATAATATACTGCTTTTTAATTAGCACCTACAGAAAGAGATTTTTTTTTCCATTTCATATTATTACAGTTATTATTCATCTCATTTTCAGGGTTGGAAACTTCAAAAACTTTAGCAACCTTGTTTTGCAGGACTGTAAAATTTCCTGAAAATGTCCCAGATTTTTTCTGGTTCCTCTACTGCCTCTTCTCTCACATATCTCTCTTTCAAGGGAGATTGTCCTCATTCCACAAAAATTCTGTACTCTGCCTTTGAGCACTAATCTGTGCCCTTTTTTCATATCTTTGACTTTGCCTGTGACCTGGCAACCAGCTGTGTCTATTAGTGTAATTCTAAATTCTGTAAGTATTTTGAATCATGTGGCCTCTTCTAGTCTCTTCCTATCCTCTTTTATATCTTCCTTTTTACCCTGAACCTCACATTCCTTCAAACAAATCCCATTGAGCTTCCTGCTTTTTTCCCATCAAACTATCTGTACAACAGTAACAGATGATGCAAGGTCTGCATAATACTTTTAACCTGAGCAATTTTTGCCCTAGAACATTTAGTGCATATGACATTGGGCATCAGCAACCAGCTTAAAGATTATTCCCTTTTTTGCTAGTGTCCTTCAACAGAGATGTGGAATATCAAGAGGAGTATCTGGGGCAGAGGGTAAGACAACAGTGGGAGATAGTGTCAGAGAATGACTCTCACCAGGCCAGTTATAGATGCCAGAGGTTATAATTTTTATTTTGATTTACACATATTATTCTATTTTCAAACTAATTTGTCCCTCCCTAATTAATACTAAGAAATAGTCATGAGCAACATTAGCATGCCACCACTTAAGATAATGTTAGTATCCCTTTAATACACATCTATAAAGATTCACTGTAGGCCAGAGGTACTTAACCTTTTGTGTGAAAAATACAACATTTGCAACTCTGACAGACTGAGGGTTGAGCTCAATTTGCATAAACATTTAAATAAATTTGCATAGCCCCATTCTGTAAATAAGTAGTAAAATCCAATACTTGCTGTTAATGCTTAGTGGAAAATCATAGATGATGTTCACATTTAGTGACAACAAGAAGAATTAAAAACAAAGTTAAGATACCCATAAATTTTATGTACTGGATTTTTTGCTGAATATTTGATTTAAAATGAATTATGGCAAATCTGAGGATGATTCCATGAGGAATGTACATAATTCCAAGCCAGATAAAATCATTTGTGGCTTAAAACGGGCTAAAATTTGTTTATGTTTGTATTGTTTGAAGAATTTTCAATACTATTCACCAGTTCTATGTGAAGCTCTTCTTTAAGTGACATTATCTCCCAGAAAACTATAGAAAACAAAAAAAAAAAAACTAACAGCAACAAGCAACCCACTGCCCAAAGGCATGAAAAGAAGGAAATAAGGTGTCTTTTAGCTTATTTTTCTTTTTCCTTTTTCGCTCTCTTACTTTTTCATTCTCATCCCCTGTATTTGTGGCAGCTCTGAGACAATTGCTGCAACTCCAGAATGAGAACATACTGACATTCCTGGTAACTCCACAAATAGTGAGAAAACGGATTCTTAGAAAAGTGAAGTTCATTCTAATAGCCTTTAGTGAGAGCAGTCAGGACCATGCCCTAAGAGAGGAACAAAGCATTTCTCATCCTACAGGGAAAGGCCATGTTCCAGAAAGATGACCAAGAAACATATTTGGTCAGGATACAGGCTCATTATGCTCAGTAATCAGAAGGTGGTGCTTTCTATAGCACAGGTAGCCATCCGAGGTAAGTCTGTCTCCACAACATTTAGGGGTAGATCATTCATATTGTCCCTCAAAGGTAGGGATGTGACCACTTTCCCAGTGGAAGAGATCTTCTTATCCCTTCCCACACATGTTCTTCATAGCAGTAGAAAAGCACTGTGTCTTCAAGTTTCATGATCTTAAAATTCCTTTGCTTTGCCTTACATCTAATTGTAAGATACACATGCATATTTACTCCTATGTAGGTAAATATATCTGTAGTTACACTGCAACATATCTGCACAGTGTTGCCAAGATTCTCATAACAACAGCACTGCTTTATCTATCTCAGGTAGCCTACGAATATAGTCATGGCCTTTATTGTCTTTAGCTGATAAATGGCCTCCTCCATAAACGTTGTTTTCATTACATCAAGAATCCAACTCTTTATCCATAACACTGACACTGTCATACAGAGGAGAGCTATCTCACTCTTGGGAAGCAACAAAGTTAGTTGTTTTGTTGGTGGGACTAATTAAAGTTTTGTTATATTTCTGTTGCAACCAAGACATTTTGATTGGAATATAAGTACTAGAGCCATTTAGTTTTGTCTAATATTCTTGAAGGACAGTTGAGGACATTCAGAGCTTGAATATTTCATTTATTTCGTTTTGTGTAGATAAAAATCTAAGGTATATAAAAATTGAAGCTCTTTTTCTCAATGTAAATCTAGAATAATTCCTCTGAATACAACAAAGTGAGTTGAATTTGAACAAGCGTAGTAACGGCAAATTCAGACCTCATAATGTTGTTCTTTCTGTTCTCAGTCCCGTACAATGAACCTGAAAAAGATAGATGGGTCTGTGTTTTCTTGAGTAACAGTTGACAGCATTTTCAATAAGCACATGCATGCCACAAGCATTTCTGTACTTCAGGTAAGAAGATGATTATATCAGCACTGGAACTTTTGAAATCTTCACAGCATGTTAGCTTATCTTCTTAAAATATTTCACCATTTCAGTAATCACAAGAACTGTCAGGGAAGAAGTTATAATTCTTCAAGAATTTTGTTAGCATTTTTTGAGATTTTTAATCTGCATTTTGGCAGATACAAGAACTGGTCAAACCCACTTATATCCTGTCTTTCCAGGTAGAAATTTTGTCCAAAGGACGTTTGAGGACTGTGCACAGAATCAGACTGTACGGAAGATTTCCCAGTGTCCAGCAGTCAAGACACAGCAGAAATAGAGCAGTCTGGAAATGTTGGCTATGTTCACAGCAGTGCGGAGATCAAGAGGGCAGCCCAGACACATTAACAAGTGGGCCATCCAGGTAACACTGAACCTCTTGCAAATGTACAGACTGTGTGTGGGAGCACGTGAGCATATATTACGCATATCAGCTGTTGCCAGGCCCTGCTGGGTCCCAGTCCTTACCTGTAGTCCCCTTGCCAAGCAGACAAAGAATTGGATTCTCATCTCAGCAGGAACTGATCCCCTCTTTCTAATACAAAGTGCAGGCAAATCTCGCTGGAGATACCATTTTATGTGTCTGAATTCACAGAGCCCAGAGCATCCATAGGATATGGAAGACTGTTCAGTGCCTTTCTTAGCATGAGATGATTCAGATCCCTATTTCTCACCTCCCAGAAAGGTTTCCTAATGGTAAAACCAGCAATGAGGAACCTCTGAGCTTATGCAGTCTCCCAGGTCACTGAGGTCCCTGGATAGCACCAGGCATTCAGTTCCCCGCTCCAGATTCTGTGGCTGCTTGTGTGCATGTGTCAGTCTCCTATGTCTGTATAACTTGCCCTGTTCTGGAGAGCAAGTTGGGGTCTGGTATTGAATATGCATCAGGGACACATGGATCTGAGCCCATGGCAACCTTCACAGGACTCCTGTGGTGCAGACAGAGAGGCTGTCAGACTGACACAGCCGAGTGCCTTGCATGTTATCATCTGTCTCTTCTAGCCTCCAGCTGCCTCTGTTACCGATGGTGTTGCCCACTGGGGCTCGGATTTGTGACCAGTTTCCCCTGCCCCACCCTACTTTAGTCTTCAGAGCTGTATTTACATAGTCAGTTTAGTAAAACTGCATTAAAAAGAGCCATTGCACCTCACACTTTCACCATTCCTTTATGTCTGCAATAGTTTAACCAGGGTAATAACATTTTTTAAATTACTTGCAGCAAATGTGGTAAGTGCTTAAACAATAGACTCCATCCGTTCCAGAGAAGCTGTTTTATTCTACTAAGTCAATTATCAGTGGTTTCAAAAGTCCCTAAATAAGTAGTTGTCTGACAGATCATCATAATGGCTCCTTCTGTTGCTCTATGCCGACTCATATACTGATGCAAAATAATTTGTCTTATTCTTTTGTTTAAGATTTGAAAAACAATCCTGTTGACAGAAAACAGAAGAAAAAATATGTTTATAGGAATAATGGAATAATGCAACAAAAGCAATTCTGGGAAAAATAAACTTTCTACTCTAAATTTTGCTGGGATCTTTTAGCAGTGCATTTTGCTGTACGAGCAATGGATTTACCATTTCTCCATTCCCTGGCAATCATGTTAGTGTTCCTCAGTTGCACTGGCTGAAATAATCCACCCCTTACCCCCACCAGACTGATATTCACTGCCAACCCCTCTCATAACTGATGCCGAGCCCTGGGGAAACCACCTGTTTGCCTGTGCTGCAAAGGAAAAAACTCACCTCTTGGTGAGTGGTCCACTGTTTTGTGAAAAAAGCATCAAGGCAAGATGTAACAATGTCAAAAAATAAAATAAAAATAAAAAATAAAATAAAAATAAAAATAAAAATAAAAATGTAGGTTTATTAATTGGCTCCCTTTGGATGTGCTTTTCCTTCCCATAATTTCTTCAGGGACTGAGTTTCACTGAGTGTTCACAGAGACCAGATTTCAGGTCAGAGGTACCAGTGGCTGCAGTGGCTGCTAGTCTGACGTTAGCCCTGAACAACTGTTGTCTGTTCCAGGAGAGAAAGCAATACTACTTGATCAGTTGTGACTATTCAAACCAGACAGCATACACGCTAAGAAAACCCCGTATGGTTGCTTGCCAGACATTCCTTGGGCAACACGTGCAAAGCCACGCGGCCTTCACTGATGTACTGGGCAATGGACAGGCAGACTCAGAGATAGCAGTGAGCAGAGCTGTCAGCAGCATCAGGGATCAAGTCGGCTGGGAGGGGAACCAAGCAGAGCTGACGCTGGAGCAATGTACTCTTCCAGCACATGACAGCAATAAGCTGAGCAAATTGAAGTCTGAAGTATTTTCACATGCTGTCCCAGATACAGCAAATTTCACCATTAACAGCTGGAGAAGCAGATTACATGGATAGCCAGGGCCAAATCTTAAGCCGGGAAGAGAGTGCTGGTTCCTAATTATAGCAAGAAGAAATAGGAGGGTGGTTTCCTTCACTGACTATCAAAAGCATCTAAGAAGAGAAAATCAATCATTTAATGAACTGAGGAACATACTCTGTTTGGGCATCATGTCAGTTGGAGCCAGTTCATCTATTATCAATACCTGCAGCGTGAAAACCTTGTGGTAGGATTGGTGCAAAAAGATGTATCCCTTTGGGCAATGAACAGAGTGCTTCCGCACACTGCTTGTATGGACTACTGCAGTGTTCTTTTTCCTCTTCAAGTACCTGCTAATTCCGTACACTTACAAAGGATATAGCAGCTATTAGAAAGGAAATGATAAAATTAACTGAGATGGACACGTAGACACACCTTTCTAATTCACACACTGGATTTTCCAGCAGAACAATAAGAATCACTGCAGAGTATACTAAAGAATCCTCAAAAAATGATTTAATCTGTCTTCACCTATTTTTTTTTCTTTTTGCCTAAGTAATGAAAAGCAGTCAAATTTTTTCCTAGTTTCTCTTCTGTGTATTTTGTTTGCCATTTGCCTTCACACCATAAAACATTTTCAGAAGAGCCCATCCTTCACAGTGCATGATTTATATTCCCACTGTCCCATGTTTGGTTAATTCCCAAACATATCTAGCAGCTCCTGGGTCATCTTATGGAGAAGTTCTTGAAAAGCCACACGCTTAAACATTTGTTTGCTTTATCCTCAGAAATTTACCCTTTCTGTGTGTGTTGTGAGAAGGGAAAAATGAAGGAAATAATCTGTCTCCTTCCTTAGAATCCAAAAACAAAGTTTCTTTGACGCTTTGCTCATTATCTTTATAAATAGCCTCAAAATAGTACATTCTTTACCCACAATGTAGCAGATCAGAGTGTTTTTTTCCTTGTACTTTTTTTTTCCTGCAAACTGCAGATAAGGAGTCACTCACGGGGCATAAAGCTCTTTTTTAAAAAAATTAGTCATGGTGAGTAATACTTGGAATGTTTCAAACTTCTGGCGATTCAGCCACAAGATGGTTGAGATGCAGAATCCAAAATTCATCAGAAATACCAAAAACCTTTTGTCAGACTGAGGAAACCAAAGAGTGCGAAGTTGTATTATCTCAGGCATAGCAAGATGAGAAATAGAGGCATCCCCCTAATGAGAAGTTACAAAAGGTTTAGCCAACAGTACTCAGTGAGTATTACTTTTTCTTAAGGCAAAATTATCTACAACAGTTTGGAACATTGCCTACGGTTACCTTTCTGGGCATAAAAAAGGGACATTATGCATTATTACTGTTGTCATTTTAAATACATTTGACCACAGGCTATTGAAGCAGATGATAAGACTCTTTTTTAGCATGAACAGGTTTCCCATGCATAACAGCTAACGACCAAAAATGCAGGGGAAAAAAGAAAAAAAGAAAAAAGGAAAAAAAAAGGAGCAGTCCAGTAATAAGCTGTTTGTGGGTTTTCTTGCTGTAATGGAAATGGACTTCCATTACCTCTCTAAATTTGTATTAAGGAGGAGTATTTTTATCCACTTGACTGTGGCAGTGCAAGCAGGCTTTAAGTGAAAGGCTGTACCAATAACCTCTATAGACCTCAAAAATCGCCCTCTGGAAAGATATGTCAAATTTATGTGCCCACACAGACGATCAGTCTGAGATACCCCTCTCTTCTTGTTTTTTGTTGGTTTTCTTTTTTTTTCTCTCTGAGAAGACTTGCAAGCCACACTGAGTTGTACATTCTATGAGAGCCACCATGCATTGGTAACAAAACAGGGTAGCACCTCAGTTTCCCTTTTCTCTCTGGAAACTTGAGAAGACTCATAATATAGTTTTCATTCTAGAATAAAAAATGCTTCCTGGGAGACAACTTGAACCACTAGCAGGAGACCAGAAGACTTTCTGAGTTTTCTTTTTCTTTCAGTCACTGGGATTTCTTTCATGAAAAGGTGTTGAAATCCTCAGAGAGTTACGTCTCATGAAACTGATCTTACATCAGAGAAGATAAGTACAGAAATATTGGAAGAAAACTGCAGATTTTTGTCTTCTGTGCCTCACAGGAAGCCACCCAAGACACAGTCCTGGTGGTGCTCCCTGGATTTCCCTCTCTGGAACTCCTTTGTACCTTGCTTGGCAGTTTCTCTCTGCATTCTGCACAGACCTTCCAAGTCTACCTCCTCTTTAATCTTTTGCTCACTGCTTCTCCTATTGCTTCCATAATTATCTCACTATTTCTGAATCTGCTTTTTGGATTCCACCCTTCACCCTCACCTTTTTTCCCCTCCACTTCTTCCTTTTTCTCAAGGCATTTGTATGACTCTCATCTTTCTCAGCACTCTCACCTATCCGAAGCTCTCCTTTTATTTGCATGGCTCTTTCTTCTTTGGTCTACATCCATCTCTAAGCTCCTCATTAGGTGCAGTATTTTAAGAGCATGAACCCTCTTCTGCCCATACCATTCACTTTTCCTTGTCTCTCCCTCCTCGTGCTGCTCTGCATACATCACTGGGCAGCTGCAGAAAGGTTAAATGGCCTTTCACTTGCATGCCTGGGGGCAGAATTTATTAGATGCTGAACTTCAGAAGGTTTGATTCTCTCAAGATAGTTCGGGCCACATTCTCAAGAAGTGGATTTTATGGGCCTGACTACACACGAGCAGTGTTCAGGCAGGCAGTGTAGGAGGAACACGGACTGTCCCTCACCCCTGCAGCTGGGTGCATGCAGTGCAAAGCAAAGGGATTACCCTCTCTCATTTCCCGTTTCCACTGATGTTGGAGCAGGGAGTGTACAGGTTTCTTTCCCGTCGAAACTGTTCATAAAGCTGTAGTCTCCCCATTCACAGAATAACCTTAGCCACATCTTTTCTTTTCTTCAACTTTCTTCATTCTGCTGGCATGCAGTGCTGTAAATACCTAACTAATCTCATCAAATCTTGATATTTTTGTATGAAAACCAGTGTTATGAGATCCTATGGCTAAAGCTCTGTTATCTGAAGTCTATTATCTGCACTGCATCCTACCAGGGAGGATGGAGAAAAATATGACCCTAAACTAATGTTCAAATTTAGATTAATATTTCCCCAAGCACTATTTCCATTAGTGCTAATAAAGGAATGCATAGATCATAAATTGTCCTTCTAGGCTGTGACAATTCTAAATATAGTGCCAGTGTTAATTAAGCAACAGAAAATTAGGCAGTGCAAAAGGTTTGGGGAGAAGGCAGCGGAAGGGGAGAGCTGGATCATCAGTCTGAGGACTTTGGGTGATAGTAACTTAATGCACATTCAGGAGAAAAGAAGTGAATATTCCTGTGCTTTTTGTATGTACCATTGAGGACAGCACATTATTTTTTAATTATTTCGTTTCTGTATGAGTAAAGAATAATCTCGATTTACCCTTCTCCTGGTCTTTTCCATGTTGACAGAAGGAGTTCATTTGTTTCTCTGACATACATGCTAATTGCTATACTGATACATACATACCGCACATCTTACTGACTACTGTATGAGAGAGATTTTGGCAAGGTTAATAAATGTCAAAAATATTACATAAACATTTTCTTCTCTTTTCCTTCATATAATAGAGAAGTCTGTTTAATAAACCCCAAATCGGTATAAGGTCACAATGTGTTTGGCTTTAAAACAGAAGTTAGGGTAAGTAATTACAAAGGGTTCGCTGTGCTCCTTATTTAGTTGCATATAGCACAGAACTGAAGAGGATGACTAATACTCATGTTCTACACTGAAAGAATGTAATTTATAATAGTTTATGTAAATACAGCAGTGGTATTAGTTGTTCATTTACCATCACCATGTTAGCACGTGTGGGAATTCTAGCATTTTTAGAAAGCAACCAAGTCGAGATCCTCACAGGAGTTTGTGCTTAAACACCTTTGAGACTGTGGGCCCAAGGTACTAAAATAGCTTAGTATTATTGAATGTTTAGTTAAAATTAGACAGAATACTGGCATGTGTAGCAATGTTTGTTAAGAAGTCTGGGTTATACTGAGCTGTGTTGGCAGTGAAGGAAGATGGGAGAGAATTAAATGCTTTTACAAGATCACTGAACTAAAAAAAGAGCAAAATAAATAAAAATTAATCATCAGCAGAACATAAATTATACTTTAAAATTGAAAGTAATTCAAAATCCTGTACAGAATGTACTTGAAATTAATTAATTTATTTCAAAATTGCAATTTAAATTATTACTATAGGGTTTTATTAATCTGTATGATCTATGAGAAGCCTGGGAAAAAAAGAGCTCCCTCCAGCTTTGTCTGTAGCCCATGGTGCACTATCCTGGCACTATGGAATTGGCTTCTATCTGCAGGCTTTGATCAACAATGAAAGTATCAGCAGTGTTGCTCTCTCATGTTTCTAATGCTAAGCTAGGTCACAAATTTAGGGCACACCAGATGCATTCCACTCACATTATGCTTGGATGCTCTTGTCACACACAGGTCCACTGTGGCTAGAAGGATTTGAGCTCTGAAGTATCTTAGTGAACCCAGCAGTTTGTGAGCACTACATACAAGCTAATGTTTCCCTTCTCAGGTCGGAGTAAACTTCCCTCATATTGTGTATCTTCACAAAGACTTGCTGCTAAATAGACAGTGTTCTATAATTTCCATCCAGTAATATAAATCAAGGGTGGTTGGTTTTTTGTTTGTTTGTTTTTATGAGGATGGTCAGGTCCTGGGTTGTAATATGCTTTAAATTAGTTCTATAGCTTACTGTTATTTCATAGAGGTTCGTGTTCAGGAAAAATAACAGATTTAAATCTAGTGTTCGAGACCATAATACATAAATGGTAGACTAAAGAGGGTTGCTTTCTTGAATGAAAAGCCCTTGGAAGCTAATTGACCAGGTAATTAAAGGAAAGAGCTCATATTCCATACTGCTGGATCATGCATCGCCAGTGGGAGTTCTGCCACTGACTTCGGTGGGAACGCAAAACGAGGTTGTTTTGTTCCTCATTGAGTTTGGTTAATAAGATTTGTGCTGCAGGCTCTTTTCACCAAAATTCTGGCAGGCTTCTTATAGCATTACTGGAAACGAGACTCTACACAAATTACTAAGGCCTTTTGTATTTTAATGTCTTTTTTTTTGTAATGATATTCAGTCCTTTAGGGCAGCTGCCTAAGAGAGACATCTGTCAACTTCAGTTTGTTTTTGGACAGATGAGCCAGAGCCAAAACCATAGAATTAAAAAATTTGAAACTTCAGAAGAGCTTGGATCCAGATTTGAGCCCCACACCTGAGGCCTTTGCTAATTAGCAGGCCCATATTTGAGCTTCGAATGGTGTCCGGTGCATTAACCACGTACTAGGCTTCTGCTTACAAAGGCTCAACAATTGTTGCCAGCATCCTTGGTGCAGTAATCTGGCAGTACGTTTACAGAACCAGCTTTAGGCTGAAAAAAAGAAAGGCTCTGTAGCACAGTGTCCTGTCTCTAACACTCCAATGTCATGTAGCCATTACCAACAAGAGAGTACGTAGTAAATACACAGTAGTATTTCCCCAGCACAGCTTCCCCATCTTCCCAAGGCGGAGCATGCGTGTTGGCAGAGGGAACTGACTTTGTTAGCAGCTTCTTTCTTGAATTATCTAGCACTGTTCCTGCTCCTTTTGATCCTGAGGCAAAGAGCTAGAAGGGTGTGTTTGTGAAATCCCTGCTATGTCTGCATGTGAGAGAACTGGGAAGGGTAGCTCTGAAATGTGGGTCATGAAGGCAGAGGAACGGATACGGAAAGTGATTGCAAGGACTTTGAAGGTGTTTGGAAGAACTGGGCTGTGGGACACCAGTCCCAGGCTTTTGCAAAAACGTAACTATAACTAGCTAGGAAATGGCTGAAGTTAAATCAGTACAGCATTCTTCCATAGGTAAAGCCATGAACTCTGAATGTAATTCTGTATTTTTGGGAAAAATTACAGTGCATACAAATCAAAAAGTAGCAATAGCAAGGGCAAAGAGTTTGACATGTTTTCTGTGAAATGTCTGTGCAAGACTAATTAACTTATAGATGGCATTTGTCCATCTACCCAGATGTGTTTCACTGAGAATCACTCTGGTATTGTAGAATGCAAACACTTTGAAAAGAAATTACCCAAGGGATTGAATGTCTTTCCTTTACATTGTTTTTAAAAGGAAGAGTTTCTTGTGCAGTGTTTATTTGCTGCTAAGATACTGTTACGCTAGCATCACCATAGCCTGCTTCTCAGTCCTGTATCCCATAAATTAGATTGTTGCAGGGAGTATTAAGAATGTGCAAGCACTGCCTGACTAGAGCAATTTTATCTGAATAATGCTACAAGACCTTTCTTGCAACAGAGTCCTGACTAGAAAAGCATAGATTTACCAGGCATCCTGGCTATAGTGAAAGATTATAATTACTGTTCTATTTTATCAGTATTAGTAGAGAGTTCCTGCCCTGACATCTCCTCTGCAAGCACAAATGAAAAGTTGGGAAGCTGTATGCTCAAGTAATGAAGTACATTAAATCCCAGTACCTGTTTCAAATCCAGCAATCGTGGAAATGATGGAAGAGCCATAACCATCGGATGACTTTCCAGCAGGCTCATTGAGATGGTTGTGTGGCCTCAGTCCAATTCTTAATGGACAAGAGTCCGCATTACAAAAAGCAACACACAACTGGCAGTAACTGATACTCTTTTGGCACTCAACAGAGAAGCAAAGTATTGAATGAGCATGAAGAATGGACTAACCTTTCACCTCCCCCCTATGCCAGGTCAGGGATGAGACATCTGATAGAGCTGCATAGGAAGCTTAGGCTGCTGCTCTCTGTACCGCCCTGTTCTGTAGGGGAACAAAGGACTTCTTTCTTAACAAACATCAGGCTGACACTTTTCATGAACTCTGAATTTATGTGAAAAATTTGGAGGCCTTGAAAGTTAGTGTTTAACCTCAGGATTCTGCCTGAAGACTACAAGCTACTGCTTCCCAAAAAGCTGTGTCTTTCTGATTGCCAGCTGCATTAAAAACTATTAGGTTAATTCCCTGTAATACATATGAATATATAATGTGTATGTACATGCATAGCTGGAGTAAATGTATTAGCTATTTATGTGTGGGTATACATAATAGGAGAAGTAATGCCTTTAGCTAAGATTGTCTAATGCTCATTTATAAGAACTTACTCTCAATTACTTATACAGTTTGCCAAAATGTAACAGTTACAGCTTAAATTTTCCATGGTGGTTGTCTGTCTCTAACTGAATTGTTTTTGGAAAGTTTTCACTAAAATAGCTCAAATAATGTCAAGAACATAGTTAGTAAAAGTACATCCTTTTAGTCATATTAAACACTCCTGCGACCATTACACTGAGAGGCTCTACAAGTCTGAGCTTTGGAGCTGAAGTTTGAAACTCCACAGTGAAATTGCCTTGATGTCAGGACTTATCTTCTGTCACTTCTGTGGAAATATGATCCATCTGTAATCTCCTAAAAAACCTAAATTCTGACACGCTCAGGTTCTGTTAAAATGTAAATTCTCCAAGTACTCTTTTTGCTGTAAGCACAGTCTTCTCATACAACTATGATATCTCAAACAGTGCAGACCTTTCTCTCTGGGAAATGTTTCCACAAATACATACATATGTTTATATAAATGTACAGCTACTCCAAGGCCCCCCATGTGAACCTTCATACGCACTGCTTATATGAGACTTAATAGGCAAATGCACTCATCTGTAGTATTAAACTTCAGCTCACCTGAGGGTTAATGTTGGCTACTTTAATTGCAGTAAGGAAGACAGAGAGCACTTGCAACAAGGATTAGGAAGCACATATAACCGTGAATCAGTGTGCCTAAGTCTATTCTCAAGACTTCTTAATCTCACAGTGAACCTGTAAGATCCCAAATGTCTGGCATCTTAAGCAAGTCATGCCTAAAGACATCTGGAGGCTGCCTTGAGTGGTCTGTATGGTTACAGCAACCAACTGCTTGGAATTTAACTTTTTTTAAACCCTCTGGATAGGTCAGATGTTGTTCTCAGAGTGCTATACAAGCAAGTTTAAGGCCTTACTTAATAAAAAAAAGATGAGCAGTAAACATATAGAAGGGTCATTAATTTCTGAAGGAATACAAAGTGAAAAGGTGCTTGAATTAACGTCCTTCCAAAAACCTCTGTGTGAGAGAATAAGGTAGAAATCCACTCTTTTATATGCACCAAAAATTAGAACTAGAATACAAAGTATCTCAACGGACTCTCTGATCATGATAAACGCGCAGAAAGAAATGTAATGATTTTGTTGGTGATAGATGTTCAAGTACTGGTTATTAAAAAAGGCTTATGGACAAAACAGATAGAAGAGAGTAAGCCTAAAAAAATACAAGATATAATTCCTATTGTGTGAGCTCTCCGTATCCAGTATACTAAATAATATGAGAGCCAAACGGAATAAATAAGACGAACACAAAATTAAAGCTCTATTTAGATGCTTACTCACTGTTAGGATGAACAAAGGTTATACAGGCTATGCAAAATCTAGTAGTTCTTCAGTTTTAAATCCTCTTATCTGTAACAGTGGTTGGAGAACCTCTCCTGTGATGAAACACTGAGGGAGTTGGGCTTGTTTAGCTTGGAGAAGAGATGGCTCCAGGGAGACCTCACTGAGATCTTCCAGTGCTTGAAAGGAGCTTACAAGCAGGAAGAGGAATGACATTTTACACAGATGGATAGTGATTTGACAAGGGGGAATGGATTTAAACTCAAAGAGGGGAGATTTAGGTTAGCTGTTAGGAAGAAATTTTTCACTCAAAGGGTGGTGAGGCCCTGGCACAGGCTGCCCAGAGAAATTGTTGGTGCCCCATCCCTGGAGACATTCAAGGCCAGATTGGATTGGGCAGCCTGAGCTGCTGGGTGGCAACCCTGCATACAGCAGAGGGCTGGAATTAGGTGATCTTTGATGTCCCCTCCAACTGAAGCCATACTATGATTCTGTGATAAGATCTCCAGCGGTCCCTTCCAAACTCAATCTTTCTGTAACTACAACACTCCATTAACATAGTTTTTTATATGATCCAGTTATGTGTCTATTCCTTTTTGTCTCTGCATTCCCCTTCCCTCCCCTTCCCCCCAAAAAACCAAGCAACAATTATAACAAAAACTATATACAGAAACGAATGTTTTTCTTCCATTTCTGTGTCTTATTTTTCATTTCTCTTGTTTTTCAGTCTAGCACTCAGGATTAAAGCACTTACACACTTTGGCAGCCAAATGAATATGATGAAAGGACACCTGTAGGCATTTACTGCTGCACATCAATTATTTATTTAGTTTTCTTCTTTATATTTTGTTTATCAAGGAAAAAAAAGTTAAAAGGGAAGAATAGTCTGCTATATAGTTTCACTAGGAAAAAATATAGAAAAGAACAATGTTTTTTTCACCTTGGCAAATAGGATAAGAATGCTATCTCTGCATTCTGTGAAAAATAAGTCCTTCTGGAATTAAGCTAATACATTCTCATTATGATAGCTATTATTTAGATTGCATTACAAAAGTAAAAACAGACATTGAAACAGACTTGGCTGTGTTTTGGAGAGAAGATGCCACTCTGCCAAATAGAGTAAGTGGGCAAAGAAGTGGGAGCAAAGGCAGAAATAAATCCTGCCAAAGTGAACTCATGCAAAAGTGAAGCCAAAATGCCCAGAGATACAGATTAAATGTCCCAAATGTGTGTAAGCAAACTGCCCAAAAAAGGCTGTGTACTGAAAGTTCAGACTTGTGCTGAAAACACCAAGAAGCACACAAAGAGAAAGATTAGATATTGTTTAAAGAAAAGAATTCTGGTCTGCTTTTGTTGAACGAGCATTTGAAAATCACACATCTTCTGAAGAGAGCACATTTTAATGCAATAGGAATGTTTTCAGGCTTTTTCAGTAACTGAAAATCAACCATTTAGTAAGTCCATGAGATGAGAGTTAGAGTACCACAGAATTTGCTTCCTTTTAGTTGTTCACCGTTCGGTATTTTTTGGCTTGGTGTCTGAAATGGCCATTTTAAAAAAATGGAATCATTCAGATAATTCTTTATTGGCTCCTGACTTTAATGAAAAAATTGCAGGAGAAGAAAGTTCTTATCTTAAACATAGCTGCTGACTTCCGATATCTCATTTTTCTCTCACAATAATCCCAGTGTTCAAAGTAGGTATTGTATTTATCATCTTTGTATGGAGCTGGGTTTCACTTCGCTTTTCTTTATGGTCTTATCACATCGTTTACAAACACTTTATCTCTGTAACTGAAAATAAATGAAATCCTGGGCTTTCGATGAAATGCCATGATGAAATGGATGGTCCAAAAATCTATATTTAGATGACTGACTCCTGTTTATAGAAGACATGATAAATGTTTCATGCATATAAACTGAAGGATGATGGATTTAATGATCTTACCCTAACGGGGAAATGTTATTTTGGAATAATTAAGTGTTCAGTCATTTGCAAGTCTAAATAGTCCGTTGTTAGAGTGTGATTTTGACTGTCAACAAACCATTCCATTCTGTGGGAGTTATTTATCATTAAAACAATTGATGCAATGGAAACAAACCAGTATGTGTTGTTAACAATACATTTTGTGAGCCCTTATTTTGGATCCATATTTCAGAGATAGTTAATTGATGAATGTTTCTGTCTTACATAAGAAATAATATGACACTAACTATTGAAGGATTGGAGATAAGGATTGGAGATAACTTTCTTGCTTGAAGTGTGACGTGCAAACAGTGTTCATTGTCCCTCTTCAAGATATTTCCAAAGTTAAAATATCTTAGTGTTAAGGTTCACATGTGCAAGCAGTTAACATGGGAAAGTAGTGCCCATTTTCCAGCTTTTGCTCCAAAGGTGTAGAAAATTGCAAAATCTGCAAATACTGTTGTGTCTCTGGCAGTTGTAGCTGCCTTGGACACCCCAGATGGTACCTTAAATGGACACCAAAATTTAAATAAATTAATCTTGATGTGAGGAATACCTCATGTAATATGAGCACCAATAACTGCAATCAAGATAACTACAGTAGCCTTATTTCCTCCGTTGTGCACACCTGATTTTATAGGCTCTATGTACAGAAATGAATACCCGAGTGCCTTTTTCTCAACATGTAATAGCAAAACAAATATAATATAATGAATAGAATATAAATGGCTGGAAAGTAATATGAAAAGGGGAATCATTTTGACAAAAATATTCTGTAGCTATGCATATATTTGAGTGAAAATAGCGTATGATATTTAATGTCTGAATGATCTACATGCCGTGGGAACATGTAAGCAAAAGATGAATTTTCATTGCAAAATCTACTTCCCAGATTGTGCAGTATTTATACTTGATAGATCACTTCATATGGCTTCTTATCTCCTGATTCTAATAGCCAGCTACCTTTTGTGGAAGATGTGAGACGCATATGTCCAATCATCAATGATTTGTCCTGTATTGTAGGAAAAAGAGAAGTACTGAAATTATTCCCATTGCTTTGGAGTTGGAATGAATGGCTCACATCTTGACAAAACTGGCTGATATGTTGTGGCATATACATTTAAGTCTCAAAACTCTTTAGAGATTCTTCTAACACTTTTACCCATGAGAGAGTCTTCTGTGTCAATGCTTTCCAGGTC
Organism: Bambusicola thoracicus; assembly: GCA_002909625.1. NCBI lineage: Eukaryota > Metazoa > Chordata > Aves > Galliformes > Phasianidae > Bambusicola > Bambusicola thoracicus. The sequence goes on along the minus strand of PPHD01008236.1, from coordinate 3,988 downwards.
ATTCTCTTAATCCTGGGTGTAGACAGTAAAGAATGTCTTCAGCAGACCCTTGAGAAAAGGAAGGGGAGGCCAGGGGAAGCTAGTCCACTCCAAGAGAACACTGAAGTGTAGTTTATTGGAGAGCTTTTTCTTTATCTGAGTCTGATGATTCTTGCTACAGTAAACCTTTTGGGGTTTTTTGTTGGTTTTTTTTTTTTTAATGTGTGTGTGTATTTAAGGGCTTTCTCCTAGTCCTGAAATATTCTAAAGCCGATATTACTCACAAGTCTTGATTTAATAAACATTTTTGATTTTAATTTTGGTTTCTTAAAGAGCATTTTTTTCATTAAATTGTTTTAATTCTTCCACAAATGTATGAATGTATGTAATGTTAGCAGTTGGTTGCATTGTACTGAGGAAACAAACACTCTGAAGTGTCAACACTGCTTTCAGTACGTAATTTCATTATAACACAATTCCCCATTTATCTTTTTGGCCATAATTTCCTCATTAATAGCAATGCTTTATTTATGGGAATAATCCATTCAGTTCTATGCTCCATAGCCTAATTACCTAACAACGTTAAACTTTGTTCCTCTATGAACAGATTTTCCTGAGAGCCTGAATTTCAACTCCATAAAGCCAGCACGGTTCTATGGAAATGAAACATGCTTTGGAGAGACATTATCCTGAACTCAGAGCCATTATCCTGAGACTAATGTCAATAAGTGCAGTTGCTCCATTTGACGGTAGGCACTGTTCCTTAGTGGCAATAGTGTAGGACAAAAAAACACGGAGACAACTTTTGCTATGTCCCTTCAGCCCAGACTGTGCTGAGGAGATTCTCTGGACATATACAGAGATCTGTGAGGGATCTGATTGTTACTAGGGGATTCCTTGACACCCTGAATTGTCCCAGTATAAGGGACTTTGTTCCAACCTTCCAGACAGCAGAATAAATTTCTGACTGCAAGAGGGAAATCATTTCCATTCTCTGAAGGAAAAAGTACTGAAGTACTGCTATTTCACTTGTTGCTAGTGCCCTAGGACCAATCACAATTTAGACTAGATGAGGCCCAGGACAACCCTGATGACATTGGTCCGCACAGATACAAGCAAACAAATAACCTTGCATTCCATTAGTCACAGAAATTAAGGGGCTGAAATGCTCATATTCTTGCGGATTTAGACCTTCCCTTGGTAGTTCCACTACAACACTGCACAATAAAATAGGTCTGAAGGAATTATTTCAGTATCAATTCTACTTTTTTCATTTCTACAAGAGTGGATAGCTTACCAACAAACCCGTTAAAATTATTTTCATGGCACACGATGAATACTTTGAATATATTAAGTCAAGGTTTTAGTTAAATACATTCACATGGTTTCAAGCTTAGCAATTTATTAGAGAATCTTTACCTAATTTGATGTAATTGATGCTAAATACATTTTTCTGTGCCTTAATATTCTGTTTGTGTATTCCTTTCAAATGAGGATAAGAAAAAATGGATTTGTAGATGTTTTTAATTGATTACAAAGGGAATACCTACCAAGAAATCTGCTGATGAGTTCTGTGGGGCTCTAGATCCAGTAATTCACCATCTACACATTAATGATAAGATGCTGCAATACTTAAAAAAAAAAAAAAATTTAAATAATAAGCACAGATATTTAATGACTGCTCTCTTCTAATACTATATCAATAACAACCAAATCTTCAGTGGTGGCAGGAGTCTCTATGTTGTTTCAGATGCCCAAATTGCACAAAAAGCCAATGGGAGTAGAGCTACCAAATATCAAATTCTCAGTCACACACTGCACGTTAAATTCTCAATTTTCAGTTATAAAGTGGATATTTCATCACAGCATACATCACATGCTGTATGATTTGCCACTCTCACTTATTTAGGCATTTGTTTTTCATCACTTTTCACATGGGTCGAAATTAAATCAGGCTAATCCTTTGTCCTTCTTCCTGGTAATCATCCTCTTTGTGTGAAGAATCCAACTAACTCCAGAAGAACTGGTTGAATGACTGAAAGTTGCTCAGAATTAATAACGGTCAGGCCTGGTGTTTGTAGTGTGATTTAAGGCTAGCTTCAGGCAATAGGAAGCAAGACTCTTGGGATGCTGCTATATTGATTTACTGTGTAACAATTGTGTGAGATGTTTAACAGTATAACAAAAACAAATACAGGAATGACATTACATAGCTGTGTCATGATTTAATGAACACCCCATATTACGTTCTGTAGATTCATCTGTAAAAACTATATATTCTTTTGGATATGGATGTGTAAGCAGGAATGTAACCTGTAGGTTGCATAAAGCAATCCATCACTTCTCTTCAGCAATGACAGGAATTTAGAAGAAGTATTTCATCTAGTTTTGGTTTCTGCACTTAAAAGAGAGCTGTGGACTAATTGCAGAAAGCCCTGAGGAGACCAAAAAGAACAGTCAGAGGTGCAGAAAACATGATCTATCAGGCAAGATTGACAGAAGAGGGGATGTACAGCCTAAAGCAGAGAAGACTGAGGCTCAACACAATAACAAATTTCAGGTGAAACTGAAATGTTGTTTGCAAGGAACCAGTGTTTACTATTTCTAGTGAAATGGGAAAAAAAAAAAAAAGAAATACAGAAATTTTCTTAGAAATAATATGCCGTATTGCTGCATTTCTTTAAGGAGAAGACACTTCCCAGGAACGGTGGGTGTTGTCAATGTTCTAAGTCTAAGTCTGTAGCTAAGTAAATAGGGCAAAATATTCTGCTACTTTCTCCTCAGCAAGGACAGATGGAAGTGTACTCTATCCATGCAAGCATGAGTTGAATAGAAGTGACCTGAAGCAGAAGGTCTGTTCAAATTGCCTGGCTTTGAGGTCCCAGTGAAATAAAAGTTCACTTCTTATTTAACTCCTTATCTCTAAAATAGCTCCAAGGCCTCAAGTATTAGTCAGGTAGAGATGAGACAGGGTATGCCTTTAAAATATGAGCAGATGGGCACATCTGTTTATTTGACAGCAAAACTTATGTTGCTTAACCTGGCAAAATTTCTTGGTGCAGTGAAAGAATTGCACAAAACATCTCAGATAGAAACTGAAAAGCAACCCTCAGAAACAGCTGAAAAATTGAGATATGATGGTGTCAACTCCATGGCAAAATGAAACCAGCTTAAGGAACACTGTTCAGCTTGATAACCCTGAAATTAGCTGTGCTACCTGTGCTGAATGATTCTGTCTTTCTCTGTAACTCACGACAACAGTTCCTCTTTTATTTTTCTTTTCAGTGGAACTAGTTGCATGAGAATACACCGGAATAGAAATTAAGCAGAGCCAGCATTTTCAGAAAGGTTTCTTATCCCTTGTATAACAGTTGCAGAGATCTTCTGTTAGCCTCAACAATCATAGTATCATAGCCTAGCATCACGCCATGGTACAGAAGAGGAAGTTATCTAGCCCTCTATCCATAAGGTGAGGCAATCTTTATTCCTTTCAGATCTAGTACTGGTCAGTCTGGTATAACTCAGCTCTGATTTCTGTTGGAAATATTAGCTCTAGTCCTAAAAGCTGTAACTACATTAGCATTGTTCCATGCCTGAAGTAATAAGATCTGTCTCACTGCTGTGTGATCAGCTGAAGTTCAGCACCACTCTGCTTTATCTAGAGTGGTCCCTGGCACTCACTGGGCATCCTCTATACTGAACATAATGCCGCCTCACTGGGGCCACAGAACTCCAGGAAACCTCTCTCCATGGTGGGTATGCAAAGATAGGACGTGGCATTACCAGTATGTGTGTGTATTGCTGAGGTGGTGGCCAAGCAGGATTCTTAAATCAAGGGTAATCCTAGCTTCTTGAATTTACCCCTGGGAGCGGCAAATACAGGCAAATGTGAAATACAAAGGAACTGGAGACCTTGGCATGTTCCCAGATGTCAACACCTGAACACACCAAGAACATCTGAACTTTCTAGTTTGGTTATTGGTTTTTGACTTGTTGTTTTTTATTGCTA
>PPHD01008235.1:0-12822 GCA_002909625.1 Bambusicola thoracicus | reverse complement strand
AAAAAAAAAAAAAAAAAAAAAAAAAACTAGTTTAAGTCATGAAAGCTTTAAGGAAAGAAAGGTCCAATAAATCTGCCCCTTCCAATGCTTAGATATATGAAACTAAAAAGCTGAACTTAACTGGAAAAATAAAAATAGTAATCAGAACTCCCTGTTCTGTTTCCAACTTTCTAAATCCTCATTATACCTTTGTGAAGTAGCATATGAGGAAATTCTCTTCAGAAATCCTGAGTAGACTGTCTTCAGCACCTCATAAACCACTTCAGCAAAAAAGTCAGCTCCCCTATTATGGTTCTCCACTGTTTCAGATAACATTTACTGTAGTTATAAGTCCTGGAACAAGATGTATTGACAAATGCCAACATAAAGCAAAAGAGGCTCTCACAGTCAGTGTTGGAAGTGGTCCACAGGTATGGTGACCGAGGTCAGGAACTTCACCTAGATGTCCTTATGAAAAAAAAAACTTGTATTCTAACAAAACACTTTTGCAATGGAAAGTGCTCTGAAAAGTGACATTGTCCAATCTTTGTTTGAACCAGCATTCAACCAACAAGCATCAGCAAGTCTCAACAACCTTTAATGAAAGACGTGTGGCGATTTCCAAAGAGGTAAAGAATGATTTTTTGTTTTAGAAATTTTCATCTCAGAAACTGAATATGCATAGAAGTACACATAGCCAAGGAAAGTTTTAATAAATACTCTCCATCTGAAGAGCTGCTGTTAATTTTTAAAAAAAGAACAGTACTGAGGAGCAGATTCTTTTTTTCTTGTGTCATTTGAAGTTTCTAAGTATTGATTACCTATTTGGTCTGGAAAACTAAAACATGATACTGTAGCTAGTACCAAAATGTCAGCCTAAATTTTTTATTTCTTCAGTGACAGAGCTTGAGAGTTCCCATCAACATTAAAAACATCATGAGGTTCCTAAATAGGATGTCTGTATTACGCGCCCAGAACTGAGAAAGTGATGTGAATACCAGCATCCTCAAATATACTCAGAACATACTCTATATTTTAAGTACTTCAGTTGAGTAACTATAATGAAATCAGAATTCAATCATATTCATGTAGAAATACTTTTGATTGCACGTACACTTATGTGAGAATTAACCTGATACTAACCAACTGTATTTTTGAAAAAATACCTTTGCTGATCATCAGAATGTTACTGTATATGGAATAGTATAACAGTATAAGACTCTTTTAAGAAATCTGGCTTTTGAGGGATATTTTAACGAAGTAAAATTAGTCTCTGAGAGAGTAAGTCACCAAGTAATGCAAAACTAATAGATATATATTAATACATTGATATATTCTATATTAATATAATTACTATATAAACTATATTAATATAGATTAATATGAATGGATTTTTCACATCATTTCTCTTTATTTTACTTAGTATTTTCTCTCTTCTCTGAAGGCATAAAAAAATACAAGTTCAGTACTTCCAGCACTTGTAAGTAGCTTCACTCATAAGATTATTCCATTAATATTCAGTACATATTTTTCTTTTTTTCTGCATTAAAATAAACTTCATTTTTATGTCAGAAAAAGAACATTCATGCTTCAGCCAAGCACGTTTTCAACAGATACTAAAAGTGAATTTTCTGGGGAAAAGTAAAAAAAAAAAATAATAAAAGTGGAAATGCAAATATGTCCTAAAAGCTATGGTTATTAGCTGCTTCAACTACACAAGTTTTAATTTCAAATGTGCAATGGATATACCTGTCTCATTCTGAAGTAATGATCCTGCACCTTTACTGTGTCTCTGAAGCTCATGATTATTGATTTATCTCAAGCTTAAAATTATCTATTGTGCCTACCACATCTGAAATATGCTATTACTTTTTTGTTAGTGTTGTTTTAATAATTGCTAGAGAGTTACTAGACAAAGATATAATGAACTTTATGTAGGATTAAATTTGACATAACATGTTGAGCCCCCTTTAAAATGAGATATTAATATCCTGCAAGGTCTAGATAACGTGCATATGATAAATGAATTAGGTTCTGCTTATGTACAAGAAGTGAAATTTGCCTATCATAAAAATATAATTACAAAATATATTTCATTACTATTTTGATTATTAAATAGCATTCAGTTATTTCTAAGCTGTTGGAGATACTGAACTGGCATTACATTGTAATGAGAAGCAGTTACACACTGTCCTTTTATCCTTCAAACCTACCACATGGGAACTCATCACATCTCAGATAGAATCCAGTTTAAATATGCATTTTATGGAAAGCTGATGAAACCTGCAGGGTTTTAGTCCTAAGTTCATACTTTTTCCAAGTGAACTTGATGCCAGTCCTTTTCTTTATTCACAGTTTAAACTCTTGTCACGAATATATGACAAAGTACTCATACTTCTGGGCCCAGCACAGATGATAACATTTAATATTAATTATAATTTAACAAACAATAAGTACAAATCAATTCAGGAAGAAATAAACAACATATAGTGATTCTGTTTGTAAAGAGCACAATTAGTTCAATATGACTGTTAAACTGAATTAAGATACTCGAATACAAATACTTGCAAAATCAGTAATATAGATTTGAAAACCATGAGCCAGTCTGCGACCTCAGATAAGATTACACAACTACCACTGTTGTCCATTAAACTAGCTATCACTGAGGGCAGATTATGGACAATCTATCTCCAAAATAACCAACATTCCTATTACTACACTCACAGTTGTATAAATTTCTTAGAAAGCAGAATCTGGTGCTATGCACTGATTTACCAGTTCTGATCCACTCAATATTTAAAATCACATCTGTGGTAATAAGATTACTTCTAAAAAGAATGATAATCTACTTTTCTTTAAGAACATTTTTTTTTTCTTTTTTTCTCAGGTATCATCAAAAGATGTTATAACCTTGTAATAAGTCCCCTCAAATGTTTTTGATGTCTTAGTTTGTACATTCGTATTTTATTTCTTTATTGATTTACAAGTTCATTAAGCAAGATTTGAAGTGATTTTTTTTTCCAGAAAGAGCAAAATTGAGAATAGTTTATGCAGTGATTCAGTTTTGAATTCCCTGCAACATCTTTGCATTTTTAAGCTAAACAGTTCTTTCTGTAGGCTGCTGAGAAAATTAAACCTAAACCTAGACTGATAAACATAGTACTTTGAAATGTAGATTACAGACTACTGTTTCATGTTGTTCTTTGGAGTGTGTGAAGCAGTCCTCTTCTGTTAGCTGTAAAGAGGAAACTGAAAACAGGGAGTGCTGCAGCTATCCAGATGCATTCTGCAATATTCGCAAGACAGTTCTTTAAATTCTACTGATCTTCCTAACATATCATTTTGAAGTAACTTTTAAAATTTCAAAGACTAAACAAGATCAGAGATTTCTTTTTTCCCCAGGAATGCATTCCACACCTGATTTGGCACAGAATCCAGTAATTCGGACAGAACATCAAACGTGCCCTATTAGTGTACCGGCAGAACCGTTGGAAGGACAGAGTGACAGCATGAAATAAAATGTTTGTATGCGAGACACAAAGACATCAAGAGATAGTATTTGACCAAAAATAAAAAGCATGTTCTGCAGGTAAACAACTATGCTTGGCTACTGAGAAAAAAATATATATATGAAAAATTACTTGAGAGAAATTTCTGGTGCGATCTACCACATTTAGAATGATTATATAAATGGGTTGTTCCTATTTGTAATAAAAATATCTGTCATTATAAATGAAAAACTCTTTAGTTTATTTAGTGGGGTTATAAAACGCAATAGAGAAGAAAAAAGAAATAGCAAGCACACTTTGGAAAGTTCATAATAAATTTAAAGTGTTTTATTTAGAACACTGAAACATCAAAGAAATGTAATCTTGAAACATTTGTGCAAATGCGGCCCTAAGGCACCCAGTATATCTTTGAAGTTAGACTTACTTTGGAATAGATGATCTACAGTGCCTCTTTTCCCTATTTGACCTATTTTTTTTTTCCTCCCTCTAAATATAAGCAACACAGAATATAACACCTTCCCTACAAGGACTGGCTGAGAACTGGGGCTGTTCAGTCTGGAGGAGAGAAGGCTTCAGAGAGACCTGAAAGGGGCCTTTCTGTATTTAAAGGGGGCTGTAACAAAGAACAGGACAGACTCTTTAGCAGGGCCTGTTGTGATAGGACAAGGGGAAATGGTTTCAGACTAAAAGAGGGGGCTTTAGGTTGAAAGGAAGAAATTCTTTTATAACAGTGATGAAGCACTGGAACAGGTTGCTCGGGGAAGTGATGGAAGCCCCACCCTCAGAGACACTGAAGGTGAGGTGGGATGGAGCTCTGAGCAACATGACCTAGGTGTAGGTATCCCTGTTCACTACAGAGGAGTTAGATGACCTTCAAGAGTCCCTTCCAACCCAAACGATTCTATGATTCTACAGTGACCAGGGAAAACAAATAAACAAGCAAGCAAAACAACAACAGAAAAACAACCTCAAATTTACAGCATTTCAAGTAATTATATTCTCCATAGAATCATAGAATCACAAGGTTGGAAAGAACCTACAAGATAATCTAGTCCAACCGTCCTCCCATTACCCCTGCTACCACAAGCCACTAAACCATATCGTGCATCTCCTCATCCAGACACCTCTTGAACTCTGCCAGGGACGGCGACTCCACCACCTCCCTGGGCAGGCCATTCCAGCACCTGACCACTCAGAGAAAAAGTTTCTCCTTATGTTTAACCTAAACCTCCTCTGGTACAACTTGTGGCCATTTCCTCGGGTCCTGTTTGTTGCCTGGGAGAAGAGGCCAAACTTCTCATCACAACCTCCCTTCAGGAAGTTGTAGAGTACAATGAGGTCTCCTCTGAGCCTTCTCTTCTCCAGACTGAACAATCCCAGCTCCCTCAGCCACTCCTCCTAAGACTTGTGCTCCAGACCCCTCACCAATTTTGTTGCCCTTCTCTGGGCATATTCCAGGCCCTCAATGTCTTTCTTGTAGTGAGGGGCATTTTTATCATATAGGTAACTTAATAGAATAAAATTACGTTGTTCAAATAGTATAACACATTTAGTAACACTATTTTATATAAGCCAAGTTTAAGAGAGCATCTAATCAAAAACAAACATTCTGACACTGGCTTTCAGTTTCTACTCCTTAGAAAAGAATGTTTCGCTGTCAAGAGCTTTTACAAGCATGCAAGAAAAAAAAACACCACCATTACTCAAAGTGAAATTATGCATCAGAATTTCATTGTTCTTATCCCTAATATAGCAAAGGACAAATTAAAAGCAAATTTATTAAGATGCATATATGATCGAAATGAAAGTTTAATGTAAAATACTTCAGCTTCTTTAATTAAGGCTATTAAAAAGACTGCAGGATAGTGAGAGGAGTGGTTGGGGGATAATGTTCTAAGTTGTTTTTAAGCATACAGGAAAAAACTATTTATTTATCTCAGGATCTCAAACATATGCAGATACATTTACAGCTGCAGGATAATCACTGGTAGGTAGTGTTCAACTAATCGATAAAGAAATCTCACGTTCCTTGTTATTTACAACACATGAAGTACTATTTCCCCTTCCAAAAAGACAATCCTCTTCTAAGCCATTAGACTTCCTGATATTGAGCATATCAAGATGACCTCAGCTTCAAATAGACTGGTAATATCCCACTTAAATAACAAAGTTCTCATTTCCAAAAGGAACATACAAGTTCCAAGGCTTTACGCTCTGAGTATTTCGAACAAAATATATTTTTTCTTTGTAATTCTATCATGCAATGGAAAGCACAGCAACAATAGCAGGACAGCAAAGCCCCAGGCTGCAACAAGTAAGAACATGCTCAGATGCAGTAGACACAGAAACAACAACAACAAAAAAACCTGCTTACCCTTGGAAGGCCCCAGGTACAGAGAGATCTCTAATGAGACACCCTTACCTCCACTGCCAACCCTTAATTGAGGTCTGGGAAGGAGTGAATCCTGGCTCCAGACCTTCCGGTCACTCAGGAGCATTGCATACACCCGAGCTCCCCTGGGTTGGCCCTGCCTTCCCACCAGGTGCTCAATCACTGGTTCAAGCTGTGACTCGGCATTTCTGCTACATTCTTGCTTAACATGAATCACAGAGGAATATTATTGTCTATATGATTAGCCCCTTTATTTCGAAACCTAAACTAAGTCAGGTATGTTTCCTTCTAGAAGCAATGAAATATTAACTCTTAACTCTACTAACTATTCAAGAAATTTCAGTATTATCTTAGATGTAATTCTAAATTTCACTGAATCTCTAAAATTTGTGACTTCTCTTTACTTGAGCTACATGGACTTAATCTCAATTATAAATCAGTGAAACACAGCTTGTTCCACTTTTTATACACGTAGTATAGAAGAGGTTAACTCCCTGGCCATAGTTCCTTAGAGTTCATTGATATGTTTTTATCCCTTCCCTATCTTCAGTTTACCACTAATTGTGATCTCATACTGGTTAGGAACAATCAGTGCCACGTGGTAGGTAATCAGTAGTAGGGTCAGAGTAGGGGATCTCTCTGATTCTAAAAATACAAGTCTTCAAATACCTGGGGGGGAGGGGGCACAGGGGGAAAATCAGCTCTACTTCCTGTTACAGATATTTATTTAATGTGGTATTCAGTGTCTTCAAACATTCAGTTCCAAATAATTGCAAGAAAATCTTAATTAAAGAAGTAAACTTACTAAGATTCAAAACTGAGGAATTTAGTATATTCTGCAAGCTCTACCTGCTGAAATACACATTTTGATATTATGTCCTTCACATTTAACTCGAAAGTATAAAGGCTCTCTCTAAAGCAGTAAATAAAAGTTGAACAGGTGGCAAAGTCCTTTGTGCAATATCAGCACAGATGAATAACCCATCACAATGTTTTGTTGTTAATGGACACCAGATGTCCAGACAGACAAAAAAAAAGACTAAAAACTCTACCTTTTCAGCCCAGTTTTAATGCAGTTTCATAAACAACTTACCACTGTAGCTAGTAATATCAATGCCAATCTAAAAACAATATAAACAAATGAAGAAAATAAGTAGAAATCTTATTTCTAACAGGATTGTAATGCTTGTTCAATCTGACAGTAATTTGAATAAGGTCTAAAGCAGAATCTTCCAAAGATGCACATAATAAGCACTTATGTGTATATTAGACTCATAATCAAGACAGAGTAATGGGCAATGAACCATTAGAAGGGGTAGAATTGGGTTATATCTAGTAGTGTTTTTGAACATCTGAGTCATACATGGAATATTAAGCTAATATGTTGATTTAAAAAAAATGCAATTTCTTAATTATATATTATACACACACTTCAAAACAATAGCTGACACTCAGAACATTCAGCCTTCATAACATTCAAAGTGTGTGGCAGACACTAAAATGTTATGACGATATATCATTCAGACAAAAGCTTTGTATTTTGTTTTTGTTTTTCCCTACAGACATATCAAAAAAGAAAAAAATGAAGTTCATGTTTAATATATGATTTTTTACATCTAGTGATGAACAATTAAAACGCTCTTTGGAAACTGAAGCCATAAGAATTCATTTTGCCTATAAAATTCCAGACTAAATAGCAAGGACACTATAACATAGATTCATAGTAGGCTGAGTACAGTTTTTTTTCTGTACTGTTTTCTGTTCCTACATTGCACTCATAAAATTCTGAAACTGTTCAGAGAAATATCAAAACCCTGTGTTTCACCCTTCTTGCAGCACTTGATTGGCATCCTCTGAGTAACAATTCTACTTAAAGCAATTATATGTGATAGTAACCACTGATCTGAAGCAGAATAAGGTCAGCTGTGTGGGTTCCATGTATTTTCCCTGAAAAGACAGAATGGAGAACGTTATTGAAAATGAGAAATTAGTTTGTCTCTCTCTGTCTTACAGAACCTGTAAAACCTAGTCTTTTTTTTTTTTTTCATAAAAAACAATATGAATTAATGCCGATTCCATCAGAGACTTTCTCTGAAACTGAAGTTAATTAGAATATATTTATCAAAATTAGAATATATTTATCAATAGACACTTCAAATTCCATCTGTTGGAACTAGTCAGGAATTCAAAATTAAAAAGGAGCAAAAAATTACAGTGTGGCAGGATCTCTGACTGTGCAACCACTTAGAAATTATCTCAGTTTCATCTCTCCTGCAGGAAAACAGAACATCATCAAAACTCATTTTTTTAATTGTTATAAAAGTTTAACTACAGGAATTTGTGATTTTTTCCCAGGAGGAGTAACTCAAAAGATCCACTGGTTTAAATATGATTTATTCTATGAATTAATAAATACTATTATATTCTGAAATATTATCGCAACTGAAAGAAATGGGAGAAATCCACTATTAAATGACTTTGATACCTTTATAACAAGTAGTAGAATGCAGTTTTCTCCCAAATTGCAGTTCCATTCTCAAACATCTAACAATACTACCAATAGAGATGTCCTTCATATGGATGAAGTTGCAAGTTTCCTCTGATTTGAAAAGCATTTAGTCCACATTTGTTACTAACATAATAATACCATCACATTTGTCTAATATACAAAAGTAATGGGAAAGTGCGGTGCAATTTTAGGCTTTCTAGAAGCCAACATATTTTGAATAAAATGACATAAGAAAGTGATGTTCAGAAAAGACATTGCTAGAAAATCAGTAGGTAATAGGTTTCGATTTTACTGTGAAAATGTATACTTTATATAAATCCAAATATTTGAAAAAAGTCTGTGAGGATAGAGATAAAAAACAGATCTTGATTTCATAGTACCACCACTGAAGGTATGTGTCAATAAAGATTTTTAAGCTATTTGTTATGCTCCAAATTTTCTGTTGTATGCATGCTTATCTGAGTATTCAAATAAAATCTGCTCTTGAATATAAATAGTACACACTTTATAGTGAGGGAGTGCTTAAATATCAAAATGTTGCTATGGAAAATGATTTACAGCCTTTAAGGAAATGTAATTTTTATATTCACATTTAATATAATTAAGCACTATAACTGAAAAAGAAATGAAGCTAAATAAACTTAAAATTGACAGTTAAAACTCCACAGTTCCTGAGACACTTAGCTGAAATCAAGTAATTGAGTACTAAGAGTTATGGATTCTTCTTTACTGTCTCTTCTGCTTGATCTTTGTGAAAAGACCTTTCTTTAAAGAGAGAAGCTAAAAAAATATGCAGTGGGAGTAAACAAACTGTCTAGATTTATAAAATCCCAGTGATTGCAAAGTATCTTGCTTCTGAAGATTAGATATAAGTATTAACAACTAGAAAGAAGAAAAGTGACACACAAAGGCAGCAGAATTTTTGTCTTCCTCAAGACGAATCATGCTACTACAAAGGGAGAAACCAATTACAAAGGCTCTCTAGGTTTAAAAAAGAATATTTGTGGCAGTATCTTTCCTTTAACCAGACAAGCAGGAAATACGTACAATAAAATGATCTTTCCTCTTACCATCAGGGATTCATTTGAAATACAATCTGGACACAGCTAAAGGTACATGACCAACTGCTTCATTTAAAGCAGGTTTGACTTGTCAGTCTGCCCTCTCTTTCTCTGGCCTTTCATACCTAATTAAAACTCGTTCACTTAAGTATCTGTTCTTTGTGAAATATGGTTTAACTTCAACTCTGCATTTGCCTTCCACTACATTTTTTAGTATCTACACTTCCTTATCTTTTATTATACAAACATCTGTTCTTGAAATGGAACAGCAGTTGCTTTAGATTAATCTAATTGATGATATTTTCATATTAATTTTAGGCAAATTTTAAAGGACTTCAAGGGCCCAGTTTCTCCACTGCTTAATATTATAGAGAATTCATTGAAACTGGATGAAGCCTTGAGCAACCTGGTATAGAGGAAGGTATCCCTGCCTATAGTAGGGGATTGGAACTAGATAATCTTAAAGGTCCCTTCCAACCCAAACCATTCTATAATTCTATGAAATGGACAGTTTAAAGTTCCTACTCAATTGGTAAAGAAGACTGAATTTGCAAAATATTTATCTTAATTTTTATATAGATTTTACATAGATTTTAATAGTCTGAATTCTAATTATTGTATTAACTTTTTCTTCATCGTGCCTAAGGTTTATGTTGACTACCAGAACAAAACACGCATCACAAATTGAGCTTCTGTGGAAATGATATAAACAGTAATAAACACAAAAGTTCTTCTTATAATTAAAGAAATCATAGTTGGAAAAGTACATTTTATAATGCTTTATTTTCATTTTCAGGAGGCTGGCAGTTTGTATTTATTTATCAATTTCCAAAATTCTGTAAATCAGAAGATATCTCAGTATAAATGACTTGTTTCTACTTGGTCAAGAGACTATTATAACTTGTCATACAGCATTATACTCCTGAAAAAAAAAAAAAAAAAAGTTTATATTCTCTGAAGTTGCAGAGAATAGCTTGCAGAAAGCAGTAGCTATATAGTGTGTAAACACACACAAATATAAATAGCCATTTCCTGTATGGAAACAGCAAAGGCTGGAAACATTAATTAAGTCACCTTCTGACTTTATTTATTTAGCTCTGAATTTATGACTTCTTAATAGTGAAATACATCTTAGTTTTAAGAGCTGCTAAAATATATTTAAGATTAAGTATTTTCTTCAGAACTTTTAGTTCTTAAAAAGACTGACAAATTCTAGCTAATTATTTTTTAATTATATTGTAAGTTCTCTTTTAACTTGTCAGTGAAGCACTAGTGAAGAGTTAAAAAATATACTCAATTGGCTAAAGTTCCTTTTGAAGTTCTTAAAGGATAGCCCTACCTTTGGCTACACTGTGAGGGGAAAGCTAATGCTGTAATTAAAGTAAAAACTGAGATAAGAATGTTTTCAGCTACAGGTCATAGAGAACTGTTATCAGTGAACAATCCAACTCAAATTCTTTATTTTAAACATGTATTAATAGGAAGTATTTTAGCCAGCTCATTGGGATGTGCTTATTTCTCCACAGAAATAAAAATGGAGATAACTGTGTTATTTTGTCAGCCACCTTCCTCTCTGAAAGGAAAAATTAGTAGCAGATAAAAATCAGGTAATAACAGATGAGAGATGGCTGCCATCCATGGGAAGCATTCAGTAAAGTTTAGAGACAAGAGAACTTCTCCTCTTTCTCACGTAGGTGAATGAGCAGTGTGCAATGCACTAAGCCCTCACTGTTAATCTGGATTGGTTAGGGACATAAGGCATGCTCTGCTGCACTTAACCATCTTATTTTCTGGAAGCAAGGCAACTAATTTGAAAGATGTTCTATAGTACACAAAGTTGTGTTTTTAAACAAACTAGTTAATAAACTGTACCAAGAAATATAGTCTTAAAAGTGCCTGGGGAGAGGGAAGAGAAAGAGACAGATAGAAAAACAAACAAACAAAAACTAAACCATATGGAGCCTCTTGCCAAAGCTCACAGTTTCACCATTTTTGTCAGAAATCAGCTACCATTACAGATAATGTCATTGTCCGTACCTGTTTGTAAACATAGCAGAACTAACTGATCAAAAATATTTTCCCATACCTAAAGGCAATAGAGTCCATAGGAGCTGTACCACAAATGAGTCTTTAAACTACAGTATAAGGAGAAATAATAACAGAAGAAGGAATTACATTTATACTGTGAATCCAGTATAGCTGTTTTGGTATCCCTGGGGTTAACATCTTACAAAATTCAAAAATTGAAAAAGTACATGAAAATGCAAGCTAAAATGCCACTTGCCTCCACAGATGTGTCTTCAGCAGCATGAGATAGTCCCAATACAGGTGGAAACAACATGTTACTGCTTAGTGACTTCTTCAGGAAAACTTTTCTTAGTATTTAACCATTTAATAAAATTGAAACATAAATTGAAAGCCTAATGCAAGGATTTGGAAAAACCTAATGAGACAGTTCTTAATCTGAATTCTTTTGCAGTCTCAGGAACTCTCACACTTCACATATGAAAAGGAGACCAACACTTCTTCAAAGGAAAGTAGTGGTGGATACTATGCTTCAATGGAATTTAATTGTGTCAGCCTGCCCTGGTACCATGCTCCTCCCACCATGACACACGCAGCTCTGCTACCCTTGGCCACAACAAAAATACACTTAGTGCAGTGTCCTGTCCCCAACAGCAGCCTATAAGGAGCAACTTAGGAACAGTATAATTAGAGGACGGAAGTATTCTATATCTTCTCTCACAAGAAGCTTTTCTGTACCTGTAATAGTTTTATTGTCCTTCCCAGGACCTTTTAAATGTATAACACTTTTGAGAAGAAAAAAATTAGAGTGCTACAGAGTATAACAGATGATGGTGCACTATGGTTTTAAATAAAGAAGGGGATTTTTACTGTGCTTCTCTTTCTAATCATTTATAATATCTTGTCCACTTCTGACTACTATTGGATGTGGAGATCATATAAGGTTTTCATACACTATTTATTACAACTCCACAATCTCATTCCTGAATGATAAGGCTAAACTATATCACTGCATATATAGAGGTTGAGGTGAGGGCTCTCCTCAAATCATTTCACATTCACCTTCTCTGGCTTTCTTCTGCGGTTTTGTTCCCAGGTCACTCAGGAAGCCCTTTTGACATTTTTGCTTTTTTTTCTCTTTTCTTTTCTTCCTCCTTTCTTTCTTTGAGTACTTTCATTGTCCAGACACTTTTTCTCCTCAAGTGCTCCTGGCAGCTTCCAAAGGAGTAAGAACAAAAGTTCTACTTGGAGAGAAACAAGTGAAGTTGTCTCTCAGTAGCAACCTGTCTCAATTTCAAAAGTAAGAAACCCTGACTCTGCTCAGAGCTTTTTTTTTTTTTTTTTTTT
>PPHD01008234.1:0-22010 GCA_002909625.1 Bambusicola thoracicus | reverse complement strand
GTTCAAGAACTTGTTACCATTAATCCCAAAAAAGAGAATTATAAAAGTAACATCTATTTGAAGGATATCTCTCCTTAAACATTCTTATTGGAATGTGTTTATTACTGCGAACTTGTGATTTTAGAGCAACAAAACATTTAAGGGCAATCTAACAGCCATGTCTCTCTCTATAGCTTCATGGTAGTTACTGTGTTTTCTTGGAAGTAGACTCCATTTGATCACTTTGTGTTGGCTTGTACACAAATTTCCAATTGTTATTGCTAGTCTCTTAAGTGATTTAAATTCATGTAGAGTTGGTAAATGTTAAATGTGCCTGAAAATATTAATCTTAATGTTTTAACTACATAGTAGATTATTGCATTTTTTCTATTTGAGAAATTTTATATTTGGATGAGACTGTGAATAGGTGACGAATACTTAGAGTGAGCTCTTGTGTGAACTTTACTTTTATTAAAGGTTGTCTTCATACTCTTCCATTGGAAGTATAACCATGTTGTGGAGAAGTTCCTAGCTGTCTGGAAATATGGGAAGTGAAGAAAAGATGAAGAATACAGATAGTTTACTTGATTTTATTTTGTTTACTTGTGATTTTTATTTTTCTTCGATACAGATGATGTATAGACAGGATAGATACAGGATGGGTATAGACCTGATCTTTAAATGAAGGGGCAAATAGAGCTCAATCAGAGCTTTCCTTTGAAAAGTTTGTTTGTTAAATCCTTCTGCTCATCTTCTCAGTAGAAACAGTCAAATGTTTCTTTTATTTCAGTAAGTGCAAGGCTTAGTATTGTAGTAAATATTGAATTAAAATGAGAGAATTGCAATGTTGTGGAACTGGACCTATAGTAATCCAATGGTTATGTGGCTGTATGTGTCTGGTGACTGCTCATTTTTGATATCTCAGTGTGGCTTTTAAATACTGGGAAAGTCAAACTGCTTGGATCATAAAGTAGTGCCCAGCCTCACAGCCTCAACCAAGGATTAGCATTAAATATGCAAGTTGGGAAGCTCAAGCTTGCTTCTAATAGCAATGAGTGGAGCCAACCGAGGCAGGTGAAAAGATGCCTCTGAATACTAAGGAAGCAATAGGAATGACTAATGAAGACAAAATAAATTCAGTAGAGATTCTATAATATTCCCTAGAGTAAAAAAAAAAACAAAACTGTTTATCTCTAATGGAGTGCAACTTTGTATTAATGATAAATATATTTATGCTTTGAAATAAATTAGTAGTAAGTCAATTGAGTAATGACCGTGACTTGCCAGAATGCTATTAAGTGTAACTTATGGTAGTCCTTTTCTACATTAAAAAATCCAGTGAGTTCATTGAGGATGTTTAATTCCAAAACGTAGGTGTATAAGGTTAATAGTAGCATCTGAATAAACAAGTTGTGTTGTACATGCATATTACCAAGATGTTCCTGTAGGCATTTAGTTTTCATTACAAAAAATAGTTTGGGGGCAATGCTGTCAAGTGTGTGCTTTGACTTTTAGATGCTTTTTCTGCACACCTGACCCAGCCATGTGGAAGTCTTTGATTTAGTACTCAAAATCACTGCGGTAGTGACACTAAGTTGTGTCACTTGGAGACACTTAAGAGAGGAATAATTTAGATACAGAAGCAAAACTCATCCTTGTGATTCAGTCTCCTAGGATATAAGCAGCGTGGATTTTAAAGATGAAGCTGGTGAAATAAAAGTCAGATAGGGATGGTTTTGCTGCCATTTTGAAAAGAATATAAAACTAAGTTTGTTTTTTTTCTAGAACATCTTTTCCTGCTGGGAGATCTGAGATGCTGCAGCAGTAAGAAGTTATTTTTATGCTGTGTATAGGAGAAGTGATCTTCAAATTGATGTGACACTCTGTCACACTTCATAAATCTCGTTCTTTTTGCTGTGAAGCAGTATTAATCATAACAGTTCAGATGAATGGAAATATTTTTATTATTTTAATCTCTGCAAGTAGAAAATAACGCTTCACCACACCAGAATGTTAAGTGTTGTCAGTTGATGATAGTTAATGCAGGCTGGAGAAGTCTTGAGCCAAATAATCTGTCTAGACTGCATGTGCAAGTAGACGTTGTCCAAGTTGCATATGATGTCCCTAGATCGTGTGCTTTTGAAGTATCAAAAGTATGTTTTGTTTTAGCCTGCGAATGTTGCTGAGCTTGTAGGCCTATTCCACAAAATCTCTTTAATGCAAAGGAAGTATGTTCTACATTCTTCAGTTTTCACCCCCAAATGATAGTCAGAAAATCTAATACCCCAAATTTTCTATCTTAATATTTAGAATTATTTCGAGACTTTTAAGTGGTTTTGTTGCTTTTATTCCTTCCAGTTGCCCAGTGTGCTCGATTCATTGGTCCATAACCATTTAATTATTTTAATTATTAATAATTTGTAAGAGGTGTTTTGTAGCTTTACAGAATATTTGCCTACCTTTATATTGCTACTGTACAGACAATGTGTTCTGTGCTTAAAAATAAGCTGTATTGTAGTACTAGAAGTGCTGGCTTAGAAATGTTTTCAAAAATTAATTCTATATTTTTATCTGCTTCATTTCCTTGAATTGCTATGTATAAAACTGAGGTAGGTATTGGAACAGTCTGTGCAAAAGAGTGCCAGATGCTGTTTGCATAATATTTAGTGTTATTCCCTAAATACAGAATGTAATGTGCCAATTTTCTAGGAGCAGACTTTATTTTTTTCAGAAAGCCTTCATTCTATCATTCAGCATCTTGAGTCTGGGTTTCTGTGAATTAACATCAATGAAATCCCTGTTTAAGTTCTGTTCTGTAGAAATTCCATATTTTGGTTTATGTGTAAGGGTTTAACTCGGTTAAAAAGCCTTTGTGAGATTCAAATCTACACAAGCTCTTGTATCTATGGAGGGGGAAAAATATACTTAATGTGAAGGAATGCCCTTCCTATCCTCACATCTAAAGAGCTGTAAGCAAGAATTCAATGTTTCCAGCAAGATTGTTGGTAATGGTGACTGGTTTCTTTGCAAGATGCAACAAATGCTGCTGAAGAGTGCTTTAAAAAGGTACCTTCAAATATGTAGAAGTACTTAATCAAAATCCCTCTCCAACCATGGAAAGTTATTTGGTCTCCTGTGTTTTGTACTTCAGAGTTGATCACTGATGCACTGCTTAAGGCTGTTAGGAACCATTCTTTGTGGTGTTGGTTGTCTTCCCCTTTCTGGACAGGGCTGGAGTAGAAAGATCTAACAGCCACAAAAAATTTCAGCTCCTTTCTTTTTTTTTTTTCAACTTAAAAAGAATATTATGCCTTCAGAGAGGCAGAATCCTTATTTCTTGTGTTCTTTGTGGTTGACAACAAGTCCTGCAAAAAGTTTTGTTGTGACAGTTGTAACACCAACTGTGATTCCTATGTTGGTTGTGGAACCCTTGCTGTGGCCATCAGCTGTCTATTGGTCAGCTTGAGAGATGCTGCTGGAGCTGTGGGGAG
Organism: Bambusicola thoracicus; assembly: GCA_002909625.1. Taxonomy (NCBI): domain Eukaryota; kingdom Metazoa; phylum Chordata; class Aves; order Galliformes; family Phasianidae; genus Bambusicola; species Bambusicola thoracicus. Next base: position 18,540 of record PPHD01008234.1, on the reverse strand, counting down.
CAGCGGGAGGGGGAGATGCAGGGAGGAAGGCTGCCAAAGATAGTGATTTAAAGTGCTATTGATAGCAAACTGTTTTAAGGGAAATTTATTGCAGATGTGTTCCAATGAAAGGAAGGTGGTGTTGTATTCTAAATTAATTGTTCTGGTTCTAGAAGTGTCAGTCATTTTCTACTTGACATGGATTCTCAGGAGCAGCACAGGGGGGTTTGTGTAATCCAAGTCCTGCTCTCCCCTTTTATCTGTTACCTCTTAGTTCTATTCTGCCTTATCCTTTTTGAAAATGAACACCTTTTTGCATCCCCTTGATCTTTTGAGAGATGTGAGAATGCTGCTAGTATGCTCCCCTTGGTTCTAAGTGCTTCTTTATGAGAATGACCTGACCACACACAGGAACATCTAACTCAGGTTAGGGAGAAGTCAAAGGACAAGTCTGCTGCTAAATCCAAGTGGTGTTTTTAACTGGAGAAAACAGCGTATTCCCAGTTAATTGTGCCATTGTTTTGGGGCTGGCATCTAAATGTACAAGGCAAACTGAGCAAAAATCTTTCACTTGACTGCAACAAAATGTAGAGCTATTCTGTTTCCTGTAAGGCATCCTCAGGCTGGTGAAGGCTGTTCTTTGTTATTTGGTGTAAGAGAGGGGGTACGGAGTGAGAGTAGAGCCGATCGTGGCTTACTTAAAATGCTGTGTTCTGTACCAGTGCCCTTTGCCCATTACATCTTTGATTTGCTTTTTCAAATCTGTAAAATACAATTTATGGAAGCTTGAGTAAAATGAGAGGAGTGATTTAGCTTTATGGAACTGCAAATTATTCACTGTTACTGAAAAGATTTAAATTACAGAAAGGTACTTAAAATGGCACAGAAGCCAGGAAATATTTCTCATTACTTTGGTCTTTTTTTCAGATAAATTAGCACTTCTCTTCAAAGACAGCCTCACAAGATCATCAGACATTAAGGTATCCTAAATCCTAGGGAGCAGAACTCTTTAAAATAACAATATCTGTTTTGTTTACTTCTGAGTAACATGTAAGATTTCCTCTTGCTTGCTGAAATGATCCCTGTCCTTGTTCTCCCAGAGAAGAATCATCATTCAGGAAAACCCAGTTGCAGTATTCTAAGAAACCTTGGACAGTAGTAGACTGTGTTGGCAACTGCAAACAGCACACGAAGAAATATTCAACACAGCTTTCCTAAAAGGTCTTAACCAAACTTCTGTTTTGTGAATTGAACTCTATCCTCTTCTGGTAATACCTGCTGGTCTCACATCTGACCTCTGTATAACAATGAGACTATTTTTGAGGTATTCTAAAGAAGTGGATTCATTTTTCTTCAAAAAACATGTAGTGATAGCTGAAGTCTAAATGGATACTTGACTTTTTTAGTAGTTTTCTTCAATGTCATAAAATACTACACTCTAGTCTGACACTAAAATTTCTCTTAGAATTTTTTCATTAATACTTTTTCTTGAGTCAAATTATGCCTTTTATTTCCAGTTGTGTAAATGGGAATAATATATGGAAGAAAGTAGTTATCAGGACCTTTAATTCCCCATCTGACAGTCCTGACTTTAAGCAATTTGCTTAAATAAACTCAAAATGGCATTACATGTTCCTTGCTTTCAAGGGTACTTTATTGACTGATTTATACCTGTAATGTTTTTACAGAATTCTGTACTTACTTTTACAGAACTAACAAAGTACTTGTGTGTGTCATTACACCATATAGGAACAAGCAGTGAGTCTGTTATATAAGTAAGATGTGACATTCCTGATTACAGGAACATACATGAATGAGATACTCAGTTTCTGTTCTAATGTTTTTATATTTCTGTAACTGTTGCCAGTGCTCTGTATGGGTTGAGAAGGGTATACTCAGTCGTGGACCAAGTGCTCAGTTATGTAGTGAACACAGTGTTCTACACTGGAAAATTCTTAGAGAGAACTTGTTTAAAACATTGCTGAAACTATGAGAGGTGTAGTGTGTGATAGTAAAACTAAAACCAGTAATTAAATACTCCAGGTGTTGCTTTTAAGCCCTTTAATTAGTTAGCCACTATTCTGATAGGTAAGATCTGACCATTACATATCTCTGGACATGTATGTTTTCTATGGCTATCTTGAACATCATTTGCTTTTTCTCCATTTTTTTCTTCAGTCTGTCATCTACATGGTAATACAAGCCGCAAGTCTTCTTTCTGATCTGTTTCTAATAGCTTTGGTATGGAAAAAAAGAACGGGTCTTTTATTCTTCTGCAAACTAATAGTTCAACTTGCACTGCTTCGTAGAGTGTTCTTTTTCTCAAGAAGGTGCAGTCTGGCAGTACCCAGAAACTGGATGCACAGAGCAGTTCTGTTTTTACTTCCACTCCTTCACATGTTTCTTAATTCATACTGCTAGTTGAGCAGGTGTTGTCATAATTGAGTTAATTCTGAACAAATCCTGTCAAGCTTTGATATCAGGTTAACTGCCAGTCTTACTCTAGATGAATTGATGTGGTTTGAAAGATAAGAAATCTCTGGAGTATTTATTCAATTTTCACTAATAATAGATGGCTACATGTAACAAAATTAGTGTGGACCACAAAGCATATCTCATCTGTGGAACACAGTAACTATGAGATAAAACATGATTTAATGGTGTGTTTAAATAACACGTGCAATTTATCCAGTTGAGTATTTTCTCATTTGCCTAGACATGTTTGTTCAGTGAGACACTAAGCTGTAATGACACTGGTGCTGTAGCAAAAGATAAGACAGATAGTTTCTTTGAGAGCCTGAATTTACTGTTGCATTAATATAGACCTTCTGAGGATGCCTTCCAGAAAAGCATCCTCTGTATTTTTCAGGGGTAGGCTACTTTGATTTAAATACCCAACAGTGCTCTGGAGACTGACCCAGGAAAAGCTGCTTTGCAAATGTTTAATTAGGAGTGAGTATGTAGGAAAAAAAAAGGAAGGCAAGAAAAAAGGCGAACTCCGTGAGGAGAGTACTAACCAGACTGAAGAGCAGAATAAAAATATTACCAAGTAAACAAAACTACTGTGATTGAAGAAACTTAGAGTGTGCAATTGAGATGAACTGCAAAATGTAACGTAGAAGTGCTAAGATTGCTCTCTCAGTAGCAAGACTGTTGTCTCTTCAGAGCTAAGTCAGACAAAAACTGAACAGTAGCATTATTTTTCTTGGGTTTCTGTGAAGTTATTATATTAGAAAAAAACATAAAAAAGCTAGTTAGTCAAATTCCAGACTCATCCACAGCAGTACTCTAGAAAGAAACATTAAAAGGCAGAGTTAAAATTAGTATTTCAAAGCCAACATAAATTGAGTAAGTGATCAGTAATGTGACAGGAGTCATAGGTCTATTTTGCCCAGTATTCGGTTGGACAGGTGCCAACAGAAGATGTTTGGAGAAAATTCAGGATGAGCAAGGCAGACGGTCATTTCCATGTTTTCCACAAGAAAAAAGCTTGCAGCTTCAAGAGATAAACAGTTTAGGAACTTCCCCCTTTGTAGCTAGTCATGGCTTTTTGAGCAAGCAGTAAGATGCTCTGAAATCTGAGCATGTGAATTGACTAAGATGGCTTTTGTTAGATGAACTCCTGCCTAATTAGAGGAGAGGAAATGCCTCAATATTCACTCAATGCAAATCATGTGTCAAGTAGTCTTTCCATTTGACTCCAAAAATGACTTTACAAAATGTGAACATAGAAAAATAATTTCAATCCTAAGATGGCGTTTAAGAGCCCCTTCTAACTCAAATGATTCTATGATTCTAATGTAATAATTGTACGTAGTAAAAGCTCTTCATTGTTAAAATGAAACAAACAACTTGGTACTGATGGAAAAATGTTTTCATATACCCAGCATTGCATTTAATTTTGTGTGGAGTACAAGGGCAAGGGGTGTTCTGATACTTTTCAGGTGGTGTTCACATAAATGTTCTCTTGATTCATAGTAACTGAACGTTTCTGATTTCAAGTCATGCTTGTGGAAGAATATAACAACTGATAATTCCAAATGTTCAGTTTGTAGTGCTCAGAGTGAAAAACATTTCATGCAGATGTATTTCTACTTAGACACAAGTTGGAAATCTTTTACATGGAAGCAGTAATTGCATTTCCATTAAAATGAGTTTTAAGGATATTTTTTTCAAGCTCTGAGGCTGTTTTTTCTCATGGAGAAATCAATATCATCAGTCCAACAGATACAGCTAGTAGCGCTATTGCTTTCAAGTTTGTCTAATTGCCTCTTCCTTTACAGTGTTTATCAGACTGTTGTTATACAGTCTGATTAGATGTGAGAGGAGTGCATACTAAGTACTTTCTCCTTCATAATTTTGAATACTTAGTGCTCATTAACCAGTCGATGCTGCAATTGAAGCCCATGAGATAATGAATGAGCTTTATAGGTGATAGGTGAATTCTTACTGCTTTGGAATGAAAATGCTCTATTTATGTATATTTTCCATTTCATAATAACCGGTATAAAATTTACTCAGGATTGCCTCTGACCAAGTCTGATTGTGATCCGTCAGCTCAACTGCCTGCCCTTATCCCTCCAATTCTATAGAACCTGGCTGAGGAACACTGATGCTCAGTTTCAAGTTCTTGTACCAGTTAATCAGCACAAGTGCTGTTAAGAACAGACACTGTCTAGATGTAGACTATATAATTACTCACTTAAATGTCATGTTAATCTTTTAATCTTCACCTATTCTAAAAATAGTGCAAGGGAGTAAGTACTTAAAATTTGTGTGAAGAGCTCTTCTTATACTCATTTCTCCTTTTACTTAAGTTATTTCAACCCTCCTCCTCAGATTCTGGTCTATTTCCCAAGTACTTTTGTCTATGACTTAATTTAGTAAATCTATGTCCTATGCTATATATGTCTGCTAATTTAGGTTGTTTAGATTCAGTGCTTTCTCGTAGCTTCCAGTTCAGCTTCAGAGGACGATATATTGCTTCACTACAGATTGTAGCTTCCCTTTTTATTGTCAAATGATTTATTATAACTCAGGATGATTTGGCAGGTATCTCTGTTTTGTTGTATTACATGAATACTGATCGATCCCATAAGCTGTCATTTGTCTTTTTCTACATGCTTTAAAATACTGAAATAGCATCAGAAATAGAAGTAAAACCTATTTCTATCAATTACTCAGCTTTCTCATCCAGAGTAATTATGGAAAAAGCAACTTCAAACTCATAAATAGAATGAGACAAATGCAGCAGTTTTATTGTTATGAAAAAAGGAAGCCACCTGCATCATATGTATTTCTTGTTTCTATCTGTGGTCGAGTCATCAGTTACACCAATGATAACCACAGGAACACAAGAAACAACAAATTTCTCTTGAAATGAGTGCTTAGGCAGTAGAACAGTGGGTTATAATAGGTAAACAAGGTACAGCATGATTCAGAAGCCCTCCTATGTGTATCTGTTGCCAACACTGAGCATGTGTGCTCAAGACTTCGTTTTACTTAGCCGAAGATGAAGAGAAAGATATTGCAAGAACTACTTGGCTCACAAAAGAAGTTGAGTCATTTCCCAACAGATTGTTTCCTAGCATAACTTGGAATCCAAATGACCTGAAGCCAGCTGCTTGTTTCTAAGAAACAGTATTGACAGTGGTCCTCTGGGTTTAAGTTATCCTTGGTCAGTGTGGTGTACAGAAAGGGAAAGAATAGCATTGGGAATATGTTCTTTGTAACCTGAAATTTCTGCAGTAAGGTAATGATGGGAGCGCTCATGGAATGCAGTGCCTTTAGATAACATCATTGCTTAGACAGTGAAAAGATGAAGTTTACAATACAGTTATGTAATTTGAGATAGGACATCTTCTGTAGCTGAGGATCTGTTTGTACTCCTGCATTATGTGCAAGATGATTTCCAAGGAATGCTGCACAATTGAGTATTTCCAAGCATTGTTTGGAGTTGAAAAATAAGTTTTGATTTAGAACAATGTTATAAGATGGAGGAGTAGCAAGGTACCTTAGGGATGGTTTCTTAGATGTAATAGCAGTAGGTGCAGCAACAGGGAAAAGATCTCTTACTGAAATATATGTTGCAGCAATTGTACCATTTTTATAGATAGTAAAGACAGTCCTAACAGTATGACAACCAGTAAGTTAGGCTGTTGGACATGAAGTGCTGTCACTTCTCAGCACGTAACACTGAGAGCAGTGGTATCAACTTAAGGAAAAATCTGCCTGGCTGCTTTGAATCACAGATGATGCTAAGCAGATTATCTATAACTTAAAATCTGAAAATGCAGCATTTGTTCTCATTCTCTCCAATCCCATTCCATGAAGGAAAGCTTTGGAGGGAACTCTGCTTTTAAATTTGATCAGAACATTTTAAACATTTCTCTGAAGTGTTAAAATACTGAAAAGAAAATGAGTTTTTTTCATTTGTAAAATGTATCATGGCTGTGAATTATTAAAATGTAACCTGGTTTAAGGAAACAAACTAGCGTTGCAGATGAACAAGAGTAATTTCAGACTTGAAGTTGACATTTGTGTGCTGGCAAGATGGGCTGGTTGTCACAGCTGCCGTTAGTTCTGATCAAGGATGTTTGGCACAAGAATAATGTCCTGAAATGTGTCATAGATGAAAACTGATGTCAATGTCTGATCTATATTGACCCTACCTTGAAAATAGAATGTTTTTTAATTATCATTTCTGTGTTTGTTTTAGGTATATAATTTGGAAGGTATGAAATGACAGCTAATGAGCAATTTCTAAATGGCTAGGCTGTGGTTAACTCTGCTTTAGAGACTGCCTGATGTTGATGCACTGGCAGAAATCATTTACCTGTGTATCTGAGAGCACAACTCAAGAAGCATTTCCTGCTGCTGAAGTCTTTCAAAGCAAGTAAGTCTTAAATAATAAATTCCACTGTGAGAATGGAGTACCGCCTTAACTCATGGGTGTTCAAGCTTTTGGCTTGCCTGGGCTCCATTCAGTGAAGAGCAATTGTCTAGGGCCATTATCTGGAAAGGTTAATTGAGAAGTAATGCCTAACTATTTCCATGGAAACTCCAACGGATACGAAGAGTGCAATAGCAATACTCAACAGACCAAGTTCTCAGCCACCAAACACTCTTTTGCAACATAGTCTGCACCGTAAGCTATGCTTTTTCATTGACAATGAGCAAGAACCTTCATGCTGTACTTAAAATAACTCACGCTAGAGGAGGTGACCCACTGTCACTGTTGCTGAAATGCAACATCCTCCCCTTACTTTGCTCATATCTACTGTTTGGTCTCCGTAAAGGTTCAGCAAATGTCAATGAGTGAGATATTTTCTGCATCGAGGAGTTCAGTGACATACCTTTGCTTCATATGCACTTCCATGTTAGATAATATTTTGCCTGACTGCCCTCTGCTGCTGCCTTCTGCATGGCAACAAAATGTAATGAGGGATTTGGTGGGTATGTTCAATCTCTATTGCCGTACCACTAACATCCACCTCTGATGCTGTGGGCTATTATAATAAAATAGCATGCATTACTACTGGAGTAACCCTCAGAAAATATATACTGTAGTTTGTGTATAAGTAACAAAACTTGTTACTTTTTGAAATTTTTTTAACATAGAAAAAAGGGCAACAAAACCATTAAACTAGAGGGGTACGTGACCTTACTTTGCAGAAAGAAACGTATCAGGCTGATGTGATGGCAGTGGTTGCAATTCACAGTGAATTCTCAAGGTGTTTGTCAGAGACATTGGGTGAAGTTTTACTCTTCCTGTGCTTTATCCTTGAAAACAGTTGTTCACAAATGTACTGCCAAAAAAGCAGTGGAATTAAAAAGAAAAAGTGAGGCACATTTCTCTCTGGTAAGATGGCTTGTAACAGTCTGGTAAAGAAACATGGTCATGCGTTGGATTGCTATTTTATACATTGTTTGAAAATTTTCAAGCTACATATTTATGTTGATTGAAATGAATCCACAAATGAACTAAGTTAGTGATTGTTTTTTTGGTAATATTGCAACCTATTCTGAAATTCCTTTATCACAATGCAAAGCACAGGGGCATCTTTTCCTCTGTTCAGAGGACTTTATTTAGCCTAAGAAACAGAACCCAAAAAGTTATTTGCTATCATGTGAGTTAGTACTGCACTGAGCCCTCCTTGTGCCCTGGTTTCAGTCCAGATGGTGTTGATCATGCACTGATGTTTGGTTGGTGCTCAGTGGCAGTTGTACACCTGGGACAGAGCCCTGATGGCATGGCAGCAGGCAGTTTGGGCCTCTTTGGGAGCTGCTGGGCTCCAGGTTTACATGGTTTACCTGGCATCTCTTAGTCTCAAATGCTGAGGAACTCCTAACAGTTCATTTTTGCTGAGGCTTATTTAAATTACTTCACCAATGGAAGGTTGACTGGGAACTAGAAAAAGCAATTTTTGAATTCATGTAGACTGGTGACTTCAAAAAACATAGGTGTTAAAAGTGATACTGACAGAAGATGAATAAAATACGAGAGTAGAACAGTAAATGCAAGAAGGCCTGTTGCAATGGAGAGAGGCTTGTGACTTGAAGGTGAGTGACAGTTTGCATTAAAAGGCTTTTTTTAAAAAGCTATAGGTTTAGGTATTATTGTGAGAACCAGACATTTTAAGGCAACTGTGTGTGATGCAGCCAGGAGTGTTGTGGATGCATTAGTCTTGTGAGAACTGGCATATGTGATTTTTACATCAGGAGTTTTGGTCTTACTACAGTGCTTAAAAACAATAGGAAAAACTAGCTGTTGCCTAAAGCAAAAAGGCTCTTCTACTGATAGTGTAGTTTTCTCAGGAGAATCTTGTATACAAGATGTACTGAAGCCTTGCATGATAGATTTGAAAGAGTTTTAAAGGTGATTGAAATCATAAACTTTAAAAGGAATGAACTGGAAATGAACAAAAACAAAAGAAGTCTTATAGAGATGACTGATAACAGCCATAGCTACAGAGGAAGAAAAACAAGTTTATTCCATTCCTTAAGCTTGTAAAAAAGCAAAGGCTGAAATTTTATCAGTACAGGAAAGCTGTTCATAGGAAGAGAGAGGAGGACAGATTCAGGCTTTGTATCTAGGTTTGTCTAGGTTTGTTTTTTTTATTCAGTTTGAGCTGGTAATATCATGCAGTGTTAAATGTACCTCTGCAAAGAATATCAGGTGTTTTTTTTTTAGGTGTAACTGTCACTGTAATATTTTCTTCTAGCAAAATAGATCATCCACTTATTTCTTCTAGCATATTCGTTTGTATTTGATAGCTTTTGTATTTCTGTAGTACATTATTAAACTTGGCTTTTATTAAGGTGACAAATGACAATGATGTTTGGTGCTGTTAGATGGTTGAACTTCTGTTTAGGTACAGTAATTTGACCAAACGTTCACGTGAATCAGCATAGACATATATGGAGAGGGGAATGTGGGATGTGAGCAGTGACGGATAGCACGTCACCTGTAATTTAATTCTAATGGACTCAAATCTGCTCTTAAAATAGCTAAAATTACTAATGGAGTTTTTTGGTTGCCCTAATGTATTAAGGTATTTTTTTGGTCCTAACACTTCTGATGTCATCTTTTGCAATATGTTATGTCCATGCTAAAATGGATGAACAGCTTATTTGCTCTGAACAGTCACAGTTCAGTTTGAAAGGTCTTTAGTGTCTTTGCAAACAGCTGCAACTTAACCTGAATGAAGCTAAACACTTTAGTTTTGAAAAATACCACAGGCATTGCATGGGGGATATTTGTAGGGCTGCATTAACCAAACTGCAAAATGGTGACAATTCTTTTTTTAAAATCTGTCTACTTGATCTCTAATGTTCCGTTTCAGTAGTGTCATGCTCCTGTTTCAGGGAGAAAAACTCCTAATTCAGTGTTTTGGGATAGCTTATGACTGATGTAGTCGACCTTCTCATAACATATATTACTTAAGAATACATACTCCATTCTCTATGTATTTTACATGAAGGTGTGTTTTTAATGCAAGCTGAACTGACAGAAGCTGAGATTGTCCGTGGGAAAGAAATGCAGTCTATCCTTGCAAAATGCATTTAAATTTGAATAATTTAGGCTTAACCATCTGTAATCTCACAGCCCAACTTCCTTCCTCTGAAATGATTAAAATGTTTTATCGGTAGGCTTGACAATTCCATCTTTTGTGTTTAAAATTCAATCCTGTGTTCAATACAGTCAATATACTTCAGCATACTAATGTTTTGCCATCTTGACAATAAAATGACTGCTAATCTCCTTCTGTCCCTCTGGAGCTGCATGCTGCTGTGTATATTTATCTTAGTGTTTTACTTGTATAATTCTTTTGTAGGCTGAATCTGTTTGCTCTGTGGCCATATGTGCTCTACTGATAACTTAAGAGGAGTGGGACCCACTCCTGTTTTAACACTTTGTCCCCTAGAAAAGATTTGCAGACCACTCAGGTCTGCCAGATGAAACTTTTTGTGTCTCTATGTACTAGAGGCAAAAGAAACTAGTACAAATTCTGTAAACAGCAGGTTTTTGCCAGTTCATTTTGACTGTAATAATTGAATTAACCTCCTTAGAATATTATTCATATCTAGCCCAGAGAGGGTGAAGCTTGCACATCTGTAGTGTGGATGGAGGAGTTTTACTCTCAGCTTTAGAAAGCTTCTGAGCACGAGCAAGCTGGCAGCCTCCATTTGGAGTCTTTCAGTGAATTGGTTGCACAAAAAACAAACTTAAGAAAAGCTATGACTGAACTCAAATTACCTGACTTGTGCTTAAGCACTCTCCTCTGCCATCACTGTGAAGAACTCCACAAATAATACCATAATCTCATGCTAAAAAAGACAACCTACAAGTCAGGAGTCCAAACATACTAAATGTTGTGATGGAAAGAGACCTGTAGTTATTTAGCTGAAAATTATTGGCAGGCAAATAGGATGTGCTTGAAAGAAAGGCACTTGTCATGTACTCAGATGACTGAAAAAGCCTGCAAAGACTGCTAGTAAAAGAAGGTGCACAAGTTTTATTATCTATTTGTTAAACACTGAGGAATAGCAGTAAGCTGATGCTGATGAATATTGATGTGGTAAGTTGCTCCATCACTGCTGTTTTTCATAAGGTCCCAGTTTAAGTTGCTTCTCTTTTTAGCTAGTTTGTCTGCCACTGGCTGAAGTGAATTAAAGCAGGTGAAGTGCAAACTATTTACTGTACATCCACCTTCTGTTTTGCTAGTGACTGGAAATGATCAGTAAGATCTTGTGGTCCCTGCTAGATTTTCAGATTCAGTTTGCAACTTTTCTGTGTTGAGGGAGAGAAGGAACCTTGAGTGAGGGGTTTTTTAGGCTCATTTTCCAGTTCTATTTGGAAGTGAGAAAATGCCATGGGCCAATGCTGGTAAACTGATTGAGCCTTGATTCCATGTACTAAAGGGAGGTGTAACTCAAGTCTATTTGTTTATGAACTGATTCCCTTTGTCCTTAAAATCCTCTCTGTATTTGTTTAAGTATTACTGATTATTGGAAAAGCCATTTGTGCGAGCGTGTTGGATCTGTCCCTGGCTTTTACATTACTGCAGCCCTGGGTAACTGAGAACAAATGAAAACTCAGAGTGTACAGCAAAGAGCAGTCATAATATAACAGTTCTCACAGATCATGAGTGCATCTTTTGTTCATAAAAAATGTCATTCATATTTATCTTCAGCCCTTTTGCCGTAATTGAAGATAGGTTGTGACTCTTTCATAACGTTAAAGCTTTCTGAAGTACGCCAATCAACTTTTCTTACATTAAATACTCTCTCATCTTGCCAGTTACATTTGATGTTTATACGTTTACTGGAGCTATATATTTTATCCGTTGATACTTAGTGGTTAGGATGCAATTAAGCTTGCCTTAAAAGCCATAATTTTGGAACTTGAGGGCAGCTCTGCTTATTATCTTTATTTAAAGATCCCTTTAGGTGTTCTGCTTGTAAGGATTTGTGCTGGGGACTGCTAAAAGTAGATCTTCCTCTAATATTTCTATATATTCTTAATTTGTCAATCTCCTAGGAAAAAAAAAGGAGGCTAAGAGGAAGTTGTGTTACAAACATGATGCGGTTGTATGCGTGGAGGAATAAGGTGCCTGTAGGTAGCTCATGTCTATTCATTTTAAATCTTGTCAAACTTCCTCAGCTGTCGTTATAAAGAGCTCTGGTCAGTGTGAGTTAATGAAACTATTTTATGCTATGTATTGCCCACTGTTTCAACCATTACTGAGATGAAGAGGAAGATGATTAAGTGGAAAAAGGGGGGAAATGTGCAAACAGAGTTCAGACTCTGCCTCACGTAACTTTGACCATTTCTTTTGAGTGCACAAATAAGATAGGATAAATTAATATGCAAAAAAGAGGTTGCTCTTTTCTTTCAGTGTGCTTGAGATATTTAAACGCAAAACCTGTCCTAAATTCTTAGGCTTAGAGCTTCTTCCCCGTGGAGCTTATAAATTTGTATTTATAAGTGAATTTTGATCACTTAGAATAATCAAGTTGTCAGGACTCTCTAACTGTTGCTGCACACTGATGGAAAGAGCCTGGGTCTTCCTATATTTATATCTATGCAGTTCTTGAACTTTTCCAGGAACAGTGGTTCAACCACCTCTCTGGGCAGCCTGCTCCAATACTTGAACACTCTATGGGTGAAAACTTTTTCCTTGATGTCTAACCTGAATCTCCACAGGCACAGCTTGGGGCTGTTACATCTCATCCTTTTACTAGTTAGCTGGAAGAAGAGGCCAAGCCCCACCTTGCTACAGGCTCCTTTCAGATCCTTGTGAAGAGAAATAAGGTCTCCTCTCAGCAATCATCCTCTCTGTATAAAACAATCCTGGGTCACTTGAGAATTTGTTGAACACAGCTAATGAAATTAAATGGTCTTCTGAAAACACTGCATTTCAAAACAAACCAGGAAGCAACGTCAACCAACATAGGTTTATTCTTCAGATATTTATCAGATGTTTTGTGAACTGGTACGCAGGATAGATTTTTACTACAAGTCTGTAGTATGTACTGGCATCTGATAATTGGTTTTCCAAAAGTTTGTCTTCATATTTAAACTATAAAAGTCTTGTTTGAAAGTGAACTGGCAAAAAATTAAAAAAAAAAAAACACAACTTGTTCCTATCTCATTAAACTACCCTGTGCTTCCAACTGAAGTGACTTAATTAAGTGCTGTGATATTCTTTTGTATTAATAATTTCTTAATGGAATTGAAATTTCTGAAATTGCAGTGGCTGTGGAAGCAACTCAAGCCAGTGCTGAATGTCTGAATACTAAGGGGTAGTTTACAGTTCCTATTCAGTCTTTTACAAAATCCCATTGAGATTAATTACTGAACAGAATGAGGAAGAGCAGCGAATTCTTTGACATTTACAAAGCTTCTAGCTCACAGCATTCAGTATAACTGGTCAAAAGAATTGTTGCTTTACCACAAGAGGAGTTTATGTAGCTGAACTAAACAGTAGGGTGTTTTCTAAGTCATTAGCTTATTTTCTGCAGGGGCTGGATTTTTCCGTAGACTATTAGCAAATGAATTGCATGATGCTACTATTAGTATGGGCTTATCAGCTTAGCTTTGTTGTATAACTGCACCCTACAGAGTCATTATTGCCCTTCTTTTCTCCAAGACTCCCTCAATTGTAGTTATCTCTGAGGTACTACAGTACGTAGTAGGGAAAACCCTTTTACATGCTTCCAGGATACAAGTGAAGGTATATGGTGAATCATGCTGCTGAAAGATATGTTCCAGGATTTGACAGCTGGGCTACTGCACATTCACATGGCAAACCTATTCCTTCTGATGTGACACATTCTGTATGTTATTAGAGCAGGTGTGCACTAGTAATTGCAGATGGAAAATAAGGGATCTGATGATATCTATTGGTACTGTAGAAAATGTGGTGGAGTAATCATGCTTATCTGTCAAAAGGAAGATGAGGTATATTATTTTTCATGGATCTTCTAAAATTCTGTCTATTGAGATCTATGTGTTTGGGCCTCCCATGTTTGTGAACCATGCAGCAGATCTGATTAAGAAAATGCATTTTAGGTTTTTTTTGCTTAAGGTTTTGTATGTGCAATAGTTAAGTATGTCACCAAATCTGATTGTTCAAAGCACTGGTTTTAAACAGTCTCCTCAACCTTTTTTTTTTTTTGCCAGTGTCCGTACTTACATAGTGTTAATAGCTGCCTTGTTATCAACTAATCATTGTATGAATCAATGACATATGACTGATAAAACAGTCTGCCCGGAGAGGTTGTGGATGCCCTGTCCTTTGAGGTGTTCAAAGCCTGGTTGGATGTGGCTGTGAGCAGCTTGGTCTAGTATTAGATATGGGGGCTGATGGCTCTGCCTGTGAGGTGGGGTTGGAGCCTGATGATCCCTGAGGTCCCTTCCAACCTATGCTATTCTATTAAATGGCCTCTTCTCTGATCTACAGATGTAGGCTTTTTTTTTTGGCTTTTGTTTTTTTTATCTGAAGACCTTTTGAATCTGTTTTCTTACTGTGTATCTAGAATTTAGCTAGAATGTCCAGGACAAGATTGTAAATGAAAATACTTCCTGCAGAGGTTTAAAAGATGTAGGGAAGACAGGGGAAAATTATATGTACACCATAGACACCGAGAGTTACTGTGTGTTGCATTTTGGAAACAGTGATTTTTACTTGATTCGACTTGATTTTTTTCTTACAGATTTCTAAGGGTTTGCTAGTCCATGAGATTTACTGAAGCTAGTTGAATAAGTTGCTTTGCTTTCTATGGTTTTTCTTATAAAAAGACATTGATGGGCATAAGTAGGATATCAGTATAATTTGATAAACACTGTATAGAGTTGGAGCTGTACAACTTGAGATTGTTCATTACATACAATTATGCATTGGTGGGGACCCATCTGATAAAGTTCAAGAGATATAATGAAAAGTTGTACTTTTTGTGGGTTAGTTTAGAACAAGCAAGGCACTCTGTTTTTTAATTATTTCTTCTGATGCCCTGTCCTTGTACTATCCTCCAAAGGGTCAGTTCAGAATATCAAATTAATTCCCTTGTTGCTGTTAACATATCATGAGACCCGTAATTGCTTTCTAGATGCTATTGAAAATCTGACAATGATAAATTTAAGTTGCTGATGCAGTATAATAATGATAAAGAATTAGGTGCCAAGAAAATAAGGTCAAAAACAAGTTCCAGGTGAGACTGTAGATGGCATCAACTTTTTGTCTTATATACTCTATTCTCCCTTTTTTTGTATTCCTTGTTATAATCTCTCCATTATTCCTTTATCAGTTTTGCAACTCTCATCTGTGATACTATTCAGAGAATTAAAATAGAGACTGTATAATAGAGACTAAACATTTTCACTGGAAGAGCTGCATAGAGACTTTAATACTGATACTGTACATGTTTACATGATCTTTGGCAGAGTCCTGAGCTATGTGTTGATGAGTGTTTTGTCATTAGATTTTAGTAACTCAATTGTCATTGGTGTTGTACAGAGAATCATTAAAATGAATAGCTAATGTATACTGAGGATAACTAATAGAAATATTTACAAAATGCATTTGCTGTTAAGAACTACTTATTAATCTCATAAACACCGTTCTCGAATTTTCTTCTGTAGTCTACTACAAGCATCAACCAACACCCCCTGTTGTTCTGCTCTGCACAGCCTTCTAGCCACTGCCCCGAGCCTGTTGATTTGCATGAGGTTGTTGTGACCAAAGTGCAGCATCAGACACAGGGTCTTGTTGAATTTCATACCAATGGCTGCAGTCTATCAACCCAACCAGTCCAGGTCCCTTTGTAAGTCCTTGCCTTCAGGCAGATGAATTAGTTTGAGTCATCTTCTCAAATACCCTTCCTATGGATAGCTCTATACATCTTGATCACTTTTCAATTACTTTGCTTGTCTTACTGTTGTTATTGTCTCCTTTTTATTTTCCTTGGAGCCCCAAGCTGCTCTGTGGTTAGAAAGCCGTCAGTACAGCAGAGCAGAAAAGTATATTTGCAAGTTAAATGTAATTGTCAATTACAGAATGGTTTGATTAAAGAGAGAAAATTATACTTGAAATCCATGTGGATATATTAAAACAAATTCAGAATAAAACAGAACAAATGTGGATACTTTAAAATCTACTTTGTTTTTTTTTGCTACCTTTCTTCTCTCTGATTGGAACTCCATGGTCTATGGTCATCTATTGACTTAAATTCTTGTCTGCATGTTAGCTAACTGAAAACACAGACAAATAAAATGTTAGTGAAATGTCAATCAGTTCTGGAAAAAAAAAACCTCTGAATTTCATCTCAGGAATTCTATTAACATAACACTGCTAAAGGAATATTTCAGATGTTTATGGAAATAGGTAAATGTGTTATGGAATGGGTACGCAGTAGTACCACTGAGTGGTTGGGAAGCTAGTTTTTGTCTAGCTGTTTTAGGCCACCAGTTGGGAAAATGAAAGGTATTACACAACCTTAAAAGAGGCTTTGCTTCAGTGTAATGTAGGATAAGTGTCCTTTTCAGCAGGTAAATCACAGGAGTCTTTATTTGGAAATCGCTGTTCTTTTAAGGTGTGTAATTAATCTTTGATTCCTGTGGGGTAATATGCTACTACTTGGATGGCTGCGCAGAAGTACAAGCTAAGATCATTTGTGTGTGTAAGGGTCAGCTGACTGCAATCCTTTCAGAGGAAAGAACAATGTTTGTAGCTGTAACTTGATACTAAATAAATCCACAGGTCCTTTCTGTTTTAACTTCTTTCTGTAGTAATAAAACTTGTTACTAGTCTACTGATACAAGTAAAAGACCAGATTGTTTACATTGTAACTGCGAGAAGTTTGCTTTGTGATTTAACTGAAAAAAATCTTTTTACTTTCTCCATTGGCAGAGTCAGAGGAGATGAATGAGTTGCAGTCTTACTCAGAGTAGGGACTGCATCTATGTGGGAAATAACAGCACACAGTTAGTTAAGAGCAGGGTTATTACCCAAAGGGAGCCATAAGTCTGTAACAGTTGAGGAATAAATGAATCATTAGAACACTGAATAAATCTAGGTGCCCAGTAAAGTTGCAATCCCATGTCATAAGGCTTTTCTGCCATGTTTTGTGTATGCAAACTAAAGTTTAGTCTCCATGCCACTTCAGAGTCCTGAAGTACTCTGTCAGTCTTGCACTTTAGGAAGAGAAGATTCTTTTGAGGTGATGCATCTAGCAGCTGCAAAGTGCCACTTGCAAATGTTCCAGTCATGGCAGTTTCAATTAAAGAAGAATCATGCTTGTGATGGTGTTTTGGCCTGTAATTGTAAAGAACCTTTTAAATAATCATAGTAATAAAGTAATCCAATGTGTCCTGAAATGGTCTGCTATGCCAAGTTATCTAATTTTGTACGATTGAGTAATAAGGATCTCTTTCAGAAAGGAAGAATATTCAGCAAATGACCTTCACCAGTAGTCACTTATATTTGTTGTGCGCTGCCAGTTGCCAAATACAAATAACTTCCTGAGTGAAACAGTAAGTGAAATAAGATTAATGTATGCCCTTTCAGAACTCATTTAATGTGAGCAGCTACCCTTAGAAATATGAAGGTTATGGGGACCCTGTGAGTACTTTCAAATTGTTGATGGGAATATAATTCGAATACATGTACCTGCTTTGGTCAAGTTCCAATCTGGGATTCCTTCTGGTTTCTACACGAACACAAACTGCAGATCTGTGTTCTTCAAAGACTGCTGTTATGATAAGCTTTGCACATTTTTTTCCTAAAAGTTATAATCTATTTCAAGTAAACTGTCATTTTTAGACTTTGTTCTTGAATTTGTGGAATTCAGTAGATATGTCACCTTAAAAATGTGAGGAGGTATGAAACTGTCACAGCTTATAATTTCTACCAGTCAGTGGCAGCAAGAGTTTTCAAATGCAGTATAAATGCTTCTGTCTACATTTAATGCTGTCAAGGTAAAATATAGAAAGGTTTTTCTTGGTCTTCAGAGACAAAAAAAGAAATAAGAACTGTGAAGTACAGAAATAACAGAGGACATATCTTGATGTGCTGCTGTAATAACAGCTTTTAGTTACCTGATAGACCTTCATGGAAGGTATGGAAATATCAGATAATTAAGTTATTTCTGTAGTTACTTACCCATAAAGCTGAATTCATGAAGATTACTGCTGTATTTAAAACTTATTATGTTCAGAGGAATCTGTTTGACTTAAATTCCAGTATATTTAGTAAAAATCTTAAATATCACAATAATAGAGGGAAATCACTGTTTTTGTATGTATATCTAACAACGAAGTCCTAGTGCTCATGAGGTTTAGTCTTTTCTCTAGACAGCTGTTATACCTTGCCAGTCTATGTTAGCACAGTTGGTTTCCGAGGAGAAAAAAAAAGCATTCAGGCATCTTGTGTGTGCCTGGTCAAGGCAGTGTGGAGTACAAATCTAAAGGAAGGGAAAGGATGGGGGTGGGGGAAACCCGAAACTTACTCGAAGGCAGAGTACTTTGGAAAACCTCCAGAGGTTCAGTTGTAGAAGGGG